>JABCQV010000371.1:0-211502 GCA_013186375.1 Fusarium aywerte | reverse complement strand
CCATCTGTGTGGGCGATCGCCCCCCCACCCGCCCCTGCCCACCCCGCACACTCGCATGTTCGTCGGCCCTCTGATCTGCGACGATCTGTCTCCGCTTCCGTTGGTCCTGTTGCTGAGGGAGACGAGTCTGCAGACAACTCCCCTCCTGGCTTGTCTTACAGCACTTCCGGTGTGTCTATGAACGGCCAGCACCACCAGAACATGTCCAGACACGGAACCCCTTTGTCAACCGTGGAAGGCAGCCCCGCTGCCAATTCCATGGGCGTCCACCAGGACTTTCCCCATCTCGCTAGCGAGGAATACACTGGTGATGGCTCAATGAACGAACAGCGCCGATCTGTGCCCGCTCCCAATGGTGCCG
This sequence comes from Fusarium aywerte, assembly GCA_013186375.1. NCBI lineage: Eukaryota > Fungi > Ascomycota > Sordariomycetes > Hypocreales > Nectriaceae > Fusarium > Fusarium aywerte. Next base: position 211,141 of record JABCQV010000371.1, on the reverse strand, counting down.
TTCGACGTGCTCGTTCTGCCACCGTTATGGAAGTTGGTCCTTATCCCCAGAAGTCTCACTCCTGTCCCATTCCCACATGTGGTCGTCTTTTCAAGCGCTTAGAGCATCTCAAGCGGTAAGCATATTACTCCATCGCCCTGCATCTCATATCGATACTGATCTGTTATCCAGACACGTTCGAACACACACCCAGGAACGACCCTATGTCTGCCCCCACTGCAGCAAGGCCTTCTCAAGATCTGATAATTTGGCACAGTACGTTTTGATGTGTACTACTCAGGAGCTCCTCCCGCTAACAATACTACTAGACACAAGCGTACCCACGGTCGTGAAGACGGCGGAGACGGTTCACTACACCTGTCTGGTGATGAAGAGGAGGACTTCTCCGGTGATGACCATCTTGGCTCATTGGAAGAGGCCTCCCCTCATTCCGACAGTGCATACATGACTGGCTCCTTGAACGCTGCTGCTCATGGCTCGACTCCTCCTTCAAGCACTGCACCAACACAAACCTTCAACAGTCTCGAAACCCTTAGCATGCCTATGACAATGAGCCAACCGGCTGCTATCAACGCCAGTGGCATGATGTAACGGTTTAATTATGTACGACTTTGTCATTTTATTTGCACACAGATCATGACTACAAGGGATTTATGGCTTGAATTTTGGTGGCAATCTGCTTGGCTTTTCCTTTGTTCATATTTTTACTACATTTTTTTTTGGTTGGAAGCGCTCATCGGTGGTCCAAAATATGGCTTTGATAGAACCATGCTGTGGTTGCATGGAAGCTCCTGCTAAAAAGCTGTGAGCATCATGAAGACGGTATTATGTCGAGGAATGTCAAAGGATGCACTATATATACGTAGTTGCTGTTCTTTGTTGATTGTTGGAGTATTTAGATATCCTGTGTGGAAGCCAATGTTTGGTGATCGAAATGGATCCCATGTTTGGCACATTAGAAGAAAAACTTGTACGATTTTACATCTCAACTTAATTGCTCCTGTGATATCTAGATACGATGCAATGCGTCGCTTTGATAATAAATTGATTATACTTGTAGGATGTTAGTAGCCTCATCGTCTTCCTCTTCTGCCAAATGCATCTCTTCCTCCTTCTATGCCTTTGATGTCTCTATCACTCAGACGTAACTCAGCTCCTCGGAGTCTACCGACTCCAGGTCGATCGACTGCCACATCTCGTTTCCGGTCTCTGCGTCCCTTCTTTTTACCAGTTTCTCGCTCAAGGATAATGCCATTCTCCTTGGCCTCTCTTCGACGTTTCCCTTCACGTGCTTCCGCTGCAGCCACAATCCCTTTGCGCATGTTCATAGGCATCTTTTCCTGCTTGTGAATGGACACCTTCGATCCTAGGGCCTGAATGCGCATGTCTGTGGCCTTCTGGCGAGTTCGGCCAGTGGCGAACGCTTTTGGCTCAATGGTAGTGCCAGAAGCTGAGATAGCAGGGGCGAGGAGGTGTGATTCTGCGATAAGCCGGCGGAGTTCAAGATCTTGAGCGAGGAGAGACGGTGCGTCTTCGGGGAGATCATTCGATGAGGATGAAGTAGCTGCAGGTGTTGGTTCGGACTTGGTCAATGTTTGGTCTGGAGGACGTGATGACTAGGTATACATGTTAGTTTCAAATCTAGTAGCTCCCGGCGACACTGATCTCACCATGAAGGCCTTTAGTTCTCGTTTGGACATTGTGACTGGCATCGACGGTTGTTTCCCAGAATGGTCCACGACTTCTATTGCTGGCGGTTGCTCTTCTTCCTCTTCTTCACCCGAGTCATCGCCCGAGAGGCCACCCCATTCATCGTCGTCCTCATTATCATCATCTTCGTTAATATCGTTGTCGTTTCCTTCGTTATCGTCGTCGTCATCGTTTCCCTCATTATGTTTTGTCTTCTTTGTGCTGGACTTGGGTTCTTTCGCATCGGGCAATGGTGCGAATTGCGCCTCGAAATGTCGACGGAAAATGGCAGCGGCGTCTTCTTCGGAAATGGCAGGCTCAGACTCGGCGTCAGCCTTACGTTTGCCTAGGACAGCCATAGTGGGCAAGCTTGATTTGCAAAGTGTTGTTGAGATCAAGGGTTGGAATATGATGTTGAATGGAAATTTTTTGGTTATGCTTTCAGCCTTGCATTTTCCTATCAGGCTGCCCCACCATGCTATTTACACGACACCGGACGCTGGTAGCAGGATAACATCAATAAGCATATCTACCAATTGTTTACTCGTGCTTTTCGTGTCAGTATCTAGGTTCGAGAGGATAGACTCATGCGGACTGAAAGACGTAATTATAGAACTTCGAAACGTCTGTGATGCTATTGTAAAGTTTCGAAAGGTATATCTTGTTGCGTCTTAAGTCCCAAATCAAATCTTTAACCCATGGTATCATACCGGTAACGCCTGCAATAAGTAAGTGATCAAACTTTTCCCGCCAATCTTGCCCGCCTCGAATCTTGTTCTCTTAGTGCTTCGCTCTTCGCCAAGAAGTCTTCTCTGGCCATGTACGAATCCTTGGATTTACCAGCCAGCTCCAACTCGTCCTTGATACCCTCCTTGTCTACATAGCCAGCCCAATCCATGCGACTCTTTTCGACGACATTGAGCTTTTTGGCCTGAGCCTCTTTGCCGGCCTTGATTCGTGCGGCCATTCCCAGATTCAAGTCAGATCGCTGGGGCATGAGATCGACCTGAGGTTCAAAAGCTGATCTGAAAGCTTTCCTCGTAGCGCGCTTTTCGGGATTGTCCGTTGAATCATCCTGGCCTTGCGAAGCAAGATAGAGCTTTGCTTCTGCTGAGTCGCGCGCAACAAGCTTTTCCTCTGTGTGTACCCGACCAGCGAAGTTGTATGTTCGCTTGATGCGTATCATCGCCGAGGCATCACCCGGATCATTTTGACCCATTGATTGCGCAGTCGACTCTGCTTTCTTATCTGCGGAATCGGTGTTTGTATCGGCATCGTTAGGTTCGTCGACCTTACTCCCCAGGACGGGCGTCTTGGCTATCATTTGCGCCCACAGTACATCGACGTCAACGGTGACAGGCTCATTGTTTGTGGCATATTTGCGTTCCTCTTTTCTGTGATGCAAAGTCAGTCCTATCCATTGACTATCTTGGACAAGAGAAACTTACTCCGCGGCGCGTTGTCTCCGGGTCTTGATCAAACCACCTTCACCACCTTCTTCGTCTTCGTCCACTCCCTTCGCCTGTGTCTTCCTACGACGCTTCTCGCCCCTTTTTATGATCGCCTCATCACCGGAATTGTCGTAACCCGCATCAGCAACATCCTCATCGGCTGCAGGGCGACTCCGCTTGTTAGTTGCTTTGTCGCCCTCGTCTTTCTCATCCTCTACGTCGGATTGATCGGAAGCCGGGTTGGGCGCATCGTCTGGAGCAAAGTCCGAGTCTTCAGAAGATGCATATTGTTCATCTTCGTCTAATAGCGGATCCGGTGGCATTTTTGCGTTGTAAAATGATGTTGTAAGTTCGCGCTGGAGAACCAGTCGCGTAAACTACAAACTTAACGAATTCCTCACTAATCGGAAAGCGGGCCAAGGTGAGCAACCAATCAGCTATTTGACGTCTGTATCACCAAACAGTTGTGCTACGTAGTAACAAGGCACACGATTGATTAAGTCAGGTAGACATATGATGGATGAAGAGTAAAGATCTATTTTTCATGACTGGAAGCATTGGCTCAAGATAATGATGAACGTGCAATGGGTCACTGCCTGTAGTTCGTGCCGTATAAGCGACTGATAGTTGCTCGCATGCGCTGAATAGAAGGACGTGAGGTGTGAGACTTAGGTAAATATGCCATCAACGGTAGTCTGAAATCGACTACATCGACCTGCGACGTCTTTCTGCACTGAAAAAATGTGTCTGATCTATGTTTCGAACTCCATCTGGCGGTGTAAAGGACATTCAAGTTCAAGTTCACGAACACACTTCACGATACGCAACACTTGAGACATTGGGAACCTCAGCACAAGGCAAAATCATTCGGTATACCGTCAATATTACAGTCTAAAAATAGGTTTCGAGCAGAGTAAGAGATAAGACAAAGCATCAATGCTCCAGGGTTGATATCATGAATCTGTACAACAAATAGAAAAACGTTGAATCCATGCCGACTGCTTCAACGTGAGCTAATAAAAGAACCGGGGCGGTGGACAAACCCAACCAGCGCCGCCCAAAGCCAAGCTGCTCAAACAGACCGACCAGACCAGACCGCCCGCATACCTGCCCTGTCTGCTGCCACTTTCATTGATAATCCTTTCCCACCCTTCTTCTCCCCACCTAACCTTCTCCTTTCTTCTGCGCTCTTTGGCGACCAACGACCGAGCAATTCGTCATGAGTTCCGACGACGATTTCGAGATCGAGGTGCCTGACCTGGCGGCAGATGACCCCATGAGGGCATTCCTACCCACGTCTTTTGGAAAGAAGTCAAAAGAAGCCGATATCGCTGCCCAAATCGACAGGAGTCGTAGGACAATAACCACTAAAGCCCCAGAAGCCAGCGGTGGACAAGCCCAGGAACCCAAGAAAAAGGGTAATTCGAGCGATGATTCCGACAGCGACGACAGCGACGACAGCGACGATTCCGACGACGAAGATGAATTTCCCGTATCACACGAGCTTGTCCTTAAAACCCACGACCGCGCTGTGACTACCGTTTCGCTCGACCCTGCAGGAGGACGCTTAGCAACTGCTTCCACAGACTGCACCATCAAATTACACGATTTCGCCTCCATGACTCCCACCACTTTGAGGGCCTTCCGCTCCGTCGACCCATATGAACAGAAGGCTTCCGCTGCAAACTCCGAATCGCACCCCGTCCACCGTATCGAGTTCAACCCACATGCTGGAGGAGTCTTCCTCTGCGTCTCAGCGCACCCGCAAGCGAAGATCATGTCTCGGGATGGTGACATTGTTACAGAATTTGTAAAGGGAGATATGTATCTTCGTGACATGCACAATACCAAGGGTCACATTTCCGAAATCACAACTGGAACATGGCACCCTACTGACAAGAACCTATGCATTACTGCTGGTACCGACAGCACATTGAGAATCTGGGATGTCAACAACAAGCGATCCCAGAGGGACGTTGTCGTTTTCAAGTCCAAGGCTGCTGGCTCCGCAGGTCGTACCAAGATGACTGCGGTCGCATGGGGATCTTCAGCCCAGGGAGGTAGCAATGTGCTTGTCGCATCAGCTCTTGATGGCTCGCTAGTCATGTACAGTGGCAACAGCCCTTTCTCACGACCTGCAGGAGAAATTCGCGATGCCCACAAGCCGCAGACTTGGACTAGCGGCATCGACATATCATCCGACGGTCGTATGGTGGTTACGAGAGGCGGCGACGATTTGATCAAACTATGGGACACCCGTAAATTCACAAAGCCGCTTGTCACTGTGTCTCATCCATCAACATCGGATCACTACTCAACAAGCAATATCAAATACGCGCCAAACTCGACAAGCATCATCACGGGCTCCGTTACAGGTCACCTTCATATCCTGAATCCCGGCAATTTACGGCCAGAACACGTCACTCCAATAACACCTGGGTCACCACTCATCACAGTTGATTGGCACCCGAAGATTAATCAAATTATCACAGGTTCAGCTAACGCCGAAACCCACGTTTTGTACAACCCACAGATGTCAAGCAAGGGAGCTGTAGATGTCATGTCGCGAGCACCGAAGAAACGTCATATCGACGACAACCCCGAATTGACCACGGATCAATCGGTTGGTGTATCTGGCGATGCCATCATGGTACCAGGCGCTACAGGAGGCTCAAGAAAATCGGGCGTCACAGTATCTGGCCGGTCCAAGGATCCCCGGCGCCCATACATCCCTCAACAAACCCCATTTCAGAAGAACGCACCCGACGACAAGGCTATCGCAGAGAACATCCCTCTTGCGCGCATGCTGCACGAGGACCCTCGAGAAGCTTTGCTGAAATACGCAGACAAGGCCCAGAGTGACCCAATGTTCACAAAAGCTTGGAGCAAAACGCAACCTGAAACCCAGTACGCGGAACTCAGCGATGAGGAAGACGGCCCTGACAAGAAGAGGCTCAAGAGGTGAGAGCACTAACGATCATTGGGAGACACTATGGGATTTAACAAGGTTTCTGGGACGTGGAAGTCCAAACTGGAAAGCCCATAAGAGCATCCCTAACTTGTAATACTGCCATGTCTCTGTCCTTCCATCACAGTATCGGACCGCATGAGTACTGCCAACGTCCAGTTGCGGATGCCGAGGCCATTCTTTAGGCTGAAGCAAGCGACACCATTGCAACGCAGGTGTTTGTTCGCTAATTCGGTCTCGCATTGTTCTACTCTAAAAACGCCTACTCTGAGAGTCCCATGGGGCGTTCAATGGTATCACGTGCATGTAGTTTTAGTCAACCAATCCGGAGTGCGGACTCCGATTACTTAATACAATTTTATGGCTGCCTCAGGCGCCTTTGCAGCCTGCTCGGTCGCGGCCGCCTTTTGCAGGGGGGTCGTGCTGAAAAATACTGTGACCAAGCGACTCAGAACTGCACCAACCGTCACGCCGCATCTTGTCCAGCTGTGCCTTCACCACTCCCCATCATCAACCGGCGAGCGCGCGCATCCAAAAAATCGCCAGGGCCCTTTCAAACCATCGGCTCTCATCTCGGGAAACCACCAAATCCGTGTTGCACGCGATTTGCACACAACTCCGGTCTTCGGTACCGGCTCATAACGCGCCGTGTTGCCACATCGCATACTTTTCCTTCAATACCCAACCTTTCTTTGGAACCTCGAGTGTCCATCTCGTGCCTCCAGCAACCCATCTAGCCGCGTTTCCAATTTGGAGGTTGCGGTCCACACTAAAGCTGTTCCACGCGCCATCCACGACGTGTCGGCTACTTTTTTGACGACACTTTCTGAGGTTTCCCAAACCATTGACTTTTTTACTTCGATTTCGACGCGTTCATTCCCGCCCCTGATTTATTATCACGCCTCACTTTCGTTTTCGCGACATCCAAGTTCGCTTTACTACGCGCGACAACTATCGCCTACGCCTCCACGATATGCGATATAGGTAGCTGCAACTGCACAATCTAATCATTCGACTCAACTGTCACAGCGCTTCGCGGCACAGATATCATCCACCATGGCCTCGGTGCATGCATCCCCCGCGGTTCAGCATCCTGGCGCGCCAATGCCTGCTGGCGCGACCAAGCAGCAGGCAGAAGAAGTTTTCAGGGTATGGCTTTTCCAATTACGCCGCTGAAGTTTCGAGTGTCTCGTAATTCCTTGTGCTAATGTACAATGTAGAAACTGAAGCAGATGAAAGAGCAAGGAGTGCCGCCGACGGATCCCGAATACATTAAGGCCTCCCAGTTCCTCATGAACTTTCAGCAACAGCATAACATGCGACGTAATCAGCAGCAGTTTATGCAACAGCAACAGAAACAGCAGATGCAAAATGCGGCCAATGGCGCGTCTGCCAACGGTATAATGCCTGGCCGACCTCTTCAACAAGGCTCACCACAAGCGACCCAGCCTGTATCCAACGCGCTCAACGCATCTGCAATGCCGAACCAGACTTCCTCCACTCCAGCTTCTGTTGGCACGTCCCCATCGACCGGCTCGTCTTCGAATCACTTCACTCAACAACAATTAGGGCTCCTGAGGCAGCAAATCCATGCTTTTAAGCTACTTGGAAAGAATGCCGGAGTATCATCACAGTTGCAACAAGCCATCTTCAACCAGCGCCAACGTAGACAGGCGGCTGTTGCCGAGTCCGCTCAGGCAGCACAAGCCTCAAAACACAGTCAAGCCGACTCCGAACCTAGCAAGGACTCGCAAAATGGGCCCGAGGCTGCAACAGAAGAGGAGAACTCAGAAATTCCCAAGGCACATGTGTTCAAGACAGTCAAATCTCCATACGGCACAAGCATGATTCGTCCTGAGATCAAGTATTTTGATCACTCACAGCGAAAGAACCGATGGTTCATTCCTGGCGTATTCCCTACCGGCATTGATTTTGATCACTTGCGATATGAGCGAGAAGTCGTTGTCTCGAACAGGATGAGACAGCGCTATGCTGAGTTGAAGAATCTTCCTGGTGATCTAGCCCACTGGGATTCTTCCACGGAAAACCTAGAGGCCGATGACTCCCTCAAGAGGAAAGCAATCATCGAGATGAAGAGTATTGCTTTGTATGCTAAGCAGCGGGCGCTCCGCGATAAGATCGGGCGACAAATGATGCATTATGATAACCTCGCAATGACAACCAATCGATCCAGCTATCGCCGAATGAAGAAACAGAATGTCCGTGAAGCTCGCATCACGGAGAAGCTTGAGAAGCAGCAACGGGATGCCCGCGAGAACCGCGAGAAGAAGAAGCACACCGACTTCCTCCGTGCCATCTACAATCACCGACAAGAGATCCAGGAATCCGCCTCCTCTCAACGGACCAAGTCGCATAAACTATCTCGCCTTATGTACCAGCAACACTTCAACATTGAGAAAGAAGAGCAGAAGCGTATCGAGAGAACGGCCAAGCAGCGTCTGCAAGCTCTTAAGGCTAACGACGAAGAGGCGTACCTCAAGCTTCTTGATCAGGCCAAGGATACTCGTATTACACACTTGCTCAAGCAGACCGACGGCTTCTTGCACCAACTTGCCTCTTCTGTTAAAGCACAGCAACGCCAGGCCGCTGAGCGATATGGTGATGGAGATGAGCTGCCTATGGAAGACAACAGCGATTATGACGAGGACGATGAGAGTAACAAGAAGATCGACTACTATGCTGTGGCGCATCGTATTCGTGAAGAGGTTACTGGACAAGCCGACATCCTTGTGGGCGGTAAGCTCAAGGAATATCAGGTCAAGGGTCTGCAGTGGATGATTTCACTGTACAACAACAACCTCAACGGTATCTTGGCAGATGAAATGGGTCTTGGAAAGACAATTCAAACAATCAGTCTCATCACCTATCTCATTGAGCGAAAACAGCAACCTGGACCCTACCTTGTCATTGTGCCTCTCAGTACACTGACCAACTGGAACTTGGAGTTTGAGCGATGGGCACCTTCTGTAAGCCGCATTGTTTACAAGGGACCCCCCAACGCTCGTAAGCAACAGCAGGATAAGATCCGACAAGGCGGATTCCAGGTCCTCCTCACAACCTACGAATACATCATCAAGGATCGTCCTATTCTCAGCAAGATTAAGTGGTTCCACATGATTATCGACGAAGGTCACCGAATGAAGAACTCTAACTCCAAGCTGAGTTTCACTATTCAGCAGTACTACCATACTCGTTTCCGACTTATTCTCACTGGTACGCCGCTGCAAAACAACCTATCAGAGCTGTGGGCCATGCTCAACTTTGTTTTGCCGAATATCTTCAAGTCCGCAACGACTTTCGATGAGTGGTTCAACACTCCTTTTGCCAACACAGGCGGACAGGATAAGATGGAACTTACAGAAGAAGAGCAGATTCTTGTGATCAGGCGTCTTCACAAGGTTCTGCGACCCTTCCTTCTGCGTCGTCTGAAGAAGGATGTCGAGAAAGATCTTCCCGACAAGACAGAGAAGGTCATCAAGTGCAAGTTCTCTGCACTTCAATCCAAGCTCTACAAGCAGATGGTTACCCACAACAAGCTTGTCGTTAGTGACGGCAAGGGCGGTAAAACGGGTGCTCGTGGACTTAGCAACATGATTATGCAGCTGCGAAAGCTTTGCAACCATCCATTTGTGTTTGATGTTGTGGAGAATGTTATGAACCCTCTCAGTATCAGCAACGATCTTTTGTGGCGAACAGCCGGCAAGTTCGAGCTACTTGACAGAATTCTACCCAAGTACCAAGCAACCGGTCATCGTGTCCTAATGTTCTTCCAGATGACTGCTATCATGGATATCATGGAAGACTATCTACGATACAAGCGAGTGGAGTATCTCCGATTGGATGGTACGACCAAATCCGACGAACGTTCCGACTTGCTTAGGGAGTTCAATGCCCCAGACTCGAAATACTTCATGTTCTTGCTTTCGACCCGCGCTGGTGGACTGGGTCTCAACTTGCAAACAGCCGATACAGTCATCATATACGATTCCGATTGGAACCCCCATCAAGATTTGCAGGCTCAGGATCGTGCGCATCGTATTGGTCAAAAGAACGAAGTCCGTATTTTGCGACTCATCAGCTCCAACTCGGTCGAGGAAAAGATTCTTGAGCGAGCACGATTCAAACTGGATATGGATGGAAAGGTTATTCAGGCTGGTCGTTTCGATAACAAGTCATCAGAAACCGATCGTGATGCCATGCTCAGAACCCTGCTGGAGACTGCCGACATGGCCGAATCTGGTGAACAGGACGAGATGGAGGACGATGAGCTCAATATGCTGCTGGCACGTAGCGATGAGGAGATAACGGTCTTCCAAAAGATCGACGAGGAACGGCAGAGGACTTCGCCTTACGGCACTGGACCAGGCACCAAACCTCGACTTATGGGTGAAGATGAATTGCCTGATATTTATTTGAACGAAGGCAATCCCATCTCGGATGAGACTGAGGAAGTCATACTGGGTCGTGGTGCTCGTGAACGTACCAAGGTCAAATACGACGATGGTCTCACTGAAGAGCAATGGCTCATGGCAGTGGACGACGATGATGATTCTCCTGAAGCAGCTGCTGCTCGCAAACAAGCCCGTAAGGACAGGCGCGAGAACAACAGATTAAAGAAGTCTGCAATCTTTAACTCGATGGATGAGTCGCCTTCAGGTAGTAGAGCAAGCACTGAGGAGATCGAGACCCCCAAGAAACGAGGGCGTAAACCAGGCAGCAAGAACGAGAAACGCAAGGCTGAAGAGGGTAACGATGAGCCGCCTCCCAAGAAGCGACGTGGACCTCAAGGGCGACCAAGTAAAGTCAGTCTCGAGTCACGGATACCACCCCATCAGCGAGAAGTGCTGCAGAGGAGCCTTCGCAACCTTTACGAAGGTTTGATGACATTGGAGGTGGACGATATCGAACCTCCCGAGGATGACGAGTCGGACCCCGGCAAGCGTCTCATCATTGGACCCTTCATCAAGTTGCCTCCTAAGCGCGATTATGCCGACTACTACCTTATCATCCAGAACCCCATCTGTATGAACCAGATTCAAACCAGAATCAAGAAGGAGGAGTACACATCGCTAAGCGGAATGCGAAAAGACATCGAGCTGATGATCCGTAATTGCCAAACGTATAACGAGGATGGAAGCATTCTGTATCAGGATGCTAAGATCATGAACGTAAGTGGTCCTTTCTTTTTTTTTTTTTTACCCGTATTAGCCACAATAACTAACTTTATACAGGAATTCTTCAACTCGAAGTACCAAGAAGAGCTGGCGGCGCATCCTGAACTTCAAGAACTTGAAGAAGGGGGCAAAGACGGTTCAGTGGCGCCCTCTGGCAGCGGCGGCACGCCTCAACCCAGCGGCACTCGCATCAAGTTGATTTCAAATAGCGCAAAAGAAGCGAACGGCGGTAGCACTGCCGCGCAAAGTGATGAGGAATGAAGGACGTGTTATTGAGAAAGCTCAATCCCCTTGATCCTAAAAAGGGTCACAAAACGACCTCTAAACTTACATTGCCATTGGAGGCGATTGTTTGATGATATATGCAATGGCGTTGGGCAGGACAGGTGTCAATAAACAAATATGCGATCGAGGGCAGAAGAAGCGAAGAAACAGGGGGATCCAATACCATAAAGATGCATGATCCGGAGCTCTTTGATGGGGTTGCTAAACAACTGCTTTGGACTTTGGAATGCGTCGAGCCTGCAAAGGGACGGCGAAACTGCATTACGTGTTTAGATAAATTAGTAGGATGTATTTTAATAGAAGCTTGACATGTTGTCACTTTCATCTTAGCTTGTTCTGAAACAGTATAATTGGAAAGAGTTGTAATGAAATGAAATTTATTGTAGATTGTTATTGTAGTTATAGATGCCTGCTCGAGTCAAAAAAGTGTTTGACATTTCAAGTCACATCAAGTCAGGTGTCATGAGCTTCCTTGGTCTTTGCTCAACTCAACTCAGCCCAGCTCAGCTCTTGCTATATTAAACTTAGACCTGTTCTTATTCGCCACACCTTCAACATCACTAACATAAAACTCGAGTAACATACCCGTTTTGTTCTATCTGGTCAGATGGGAAAAACTTGACAATGAAGAAGACTCTACTTCTTTGCTTTATTCACGGCTTCAAGGTCCGTCTGCCCCTCCCCCGCGTCGTCGTAGTCGTAATCACAATCAGCCAGAGCTAACATTGGTCAAGGGCGGCGAAGACACTTTTGGCGTCGACTATCAGTTTACCAAGGATCTGCGTGACCTGGTGAGAGAGGCCCTGCCAAAGATCAATGTCGAGGCCATCATTTATCCCAAATATGAGACCCGTGGAGATCTGGGCAGTTGTGTGAGTCGCTTTCGCGACTGGTATGTACCCATCCTTTACTTACGTCTAAGCAATATCAATTAATATCACTGCTCCCAGGCTACTGAATAAGGTCATCGACATGGAAGTGGCCGCTGGTACGCCTTCACCAACGATAGAGCCTTCAGTGCGTACCATTCTCGTCGGCCACTCCATGGGTGGCATCGTGGCGGCTGAGATGCTCATCAGCTTAGCCTCTGAGAAGCCCATCTACACCGAAGACGGCATTCAGAAATCCGACACACCCAGCTTCAATTCTCTCATGTTTCCTTATATCCAGGGTGTTCTCGCTTTTGACACGCCATATCTGGGCATTTCTCCTGGCGTAGTAGCCCATGGCGCTGAGGATCAGTATCAAACTGCCACGCAAGCTATGGGCGCTATCTCTCAACTCAGCGGACTCGGAGCGTCGCTCTGGGGCGCCAAACAGAGTGCCTCGCCTTCGACAACTCCCGCTCTTCCAAAAACGGCTGGAGCTTTACCGGCTCCCTCAGGGTCTGGTGGTAGCTCATGGCAGAAATGGGGTAAAATGGCCATGTACGCCGGCGCTGCTGGGGCTGTGGCCGCAGGAGGTGCAGCTGCATGGATGAAGCGCGATCAACTGGGCGAGGGATGGTCCTGGGCGTCTTCACACCTCGAGTTCGTGGGATGTCTTGCCAGAGGAGAAGAGCTTCGCAAACGCGTGGCATGTCTCCTTCAGCTGCGACAGGAGCTCGATGTAGGTTTTGCGAATCTGTACACTCGTCTTGGCAAAGCGGCACCGGCGAAGCAGATCAACGTAGTTGGGACAGTTCTAGGCCAGGACCGGACGTTCTGCAATCTTCCCAAAAAGCAGCCTGGAGGAGTATGGAAAGAAGCTGTCAACGATAAGGCGACAGATGAGGCTGGAGCACACATGAGTGAGTTGCAGATACGACACAAAGACGTAATCAATGTACTAACGAGAACAACCAGACATGTTTACTCCAAGGGAGAATCCAGGGTACAACAAGTTGACTCAGGATGCTACCGAAGTCATTCACAGTTGGTTGCAGAATAATTGGTATGAGACAAGTGCCGAAGAACCGCTACTTCTGGAAGAGGCACCGCCGTCTGAGGACAAGCCTGTAACTGGAGAAAAGTCTCCAGCTGAGGACAAACCTCCAGCTGAAGATGCGGGTGTCCAGGAAATTCTTTAACATGTTTTTCTTTTTAATTAGATGGTTCCCCTAGACTATGTATTACATCAAGGTTATATCTTACTGGACCCCATCATGAATCCCAGCGGTCAGTCAATTGAAACTTTTTCAATTACCTTTCTATACCATTCATGACTTCTATCTATTGGGCCTTCTGACCCTGAGCCTTCATGTTGCGCATGACCTTGCGCCTCTGTGTCATCATGTGCGAGTACAAGACATAAGATCCTACACAAAGTCAGTACCAAGCTCCGAAAACCAATTTCTTCGAACTTACCTGGAACGTAGATGGCCAAAATAGCCTGTAGAGCAAACTTGTACAGCTCATTGAGGTGGCCTGCAGGCGCAGTAGCCAACCAGATGAGCCAGCACTCGCTGAAGATACCAACAGGGTAGAGCACAAAGAAGGTGTTGTAGCGCAACCAAGTAAGGAACTTGGGCTGAAGACCGGACAGCGAGAGGGCGAAGAAAGAGTAGCGAATGATCTCGGTGACGGACCAGGCAATGAGCATGGACGAGTAGAAAGGCGAAAGGGCGAGGAAGGGGAAGACATCGACGACGGCCCAGACGAGGAGGAAGCGCGAGGATACTTGCATGAGCGTGGTAAACAGAGGAGCGCGAACGACGCCTGTATGAGAAGCAAGTATATCAGTATAACATTCTATCTAGACTTGGAGGGGCAATAGAGATAGATCGTACCGAGGAGCGAATGCAGAACCTCCAAACCGGCCAAAGTCTGCGTCCACTTTGTGAATTCGCCGACGTTGGGGTAAACATACTCAGGCCCATGAAGTCCGAGTAGCAAGATAGTACGACCGAGCACGACAGACCATAGGACGGCTGAGATGAAATTGTAGAAGATCAGATAGGCCTTGTTAGCGGATGAGGCTGGCTTCAGGGGCCGCTTCGTAGCGGCGGCAGCGTCGGTAGCCATTGTTGCAGGATTTCGAAGATGACAGGTTAGATAGACCGAGATTATATAGAGCAGTCGGATTGAGGGTGTGGTAATTCGATGAAGGTTGAACCTCTGTATATGTACAGATATTCAAAATGGAAAATAGAAGATGTTGAGGAGACCATTTTACTTTCGAGGTAGCTAGCTTCCCTCTCGGGTTTAACGTGATGCTGTCAGTGGTTTTTGGTGGGGACTGGGATAGGGGATTTCTTAGGTAGGTACAGTAGGTACTAGTTTTCTTAGTGGACTCATTCCGGTACCGGTCAATGTAAATCACAAGTCATCCTATCAAATCGATCTACAGGACATAGACAAATACATGCAAAACATTTCATTGTTGCGAATAATCAGACAGAAATCCGAAACAAACTTATACATCAGTATGTCGCAGTCAATCTCTGAACAAGATAATCACCACTGTTAATACCCTCGTACTTCTTATCTTTCTCCGTCTCAAAAGTCCCTGGAATAGCCTCGATGTGGCTCTTGTAATTAGGGTTGCAAAAGTAACTGCCCTCGAATTAGTTCAGACCTTGAGAAGATTATGTACTGGTGTAGGTTACTCACGCAATACTGTAGCGAGGTGGATAAGACTCTGCCTCTTTCTGCGGAGGCTCAACAACTCTGTGGATAGTACTCTTGATCATATCATTGCTCCATCTCGCGAGTAAATCGCCAGCGTTGACAACAACAGTGCCTTCGATAGGCGTTGCATCGACAAAGTGACCCGTCGGGCTTTTAACTTGTAATCCGCCTCGGGCGTCTTGGAAAAGTAGGGTGATTGAACCATAGTCCTAGTTCTGTCAACAAAAATCTGAGCTTGAAATATCAGGACTTGACTTACACTGTGCTCTCCGGCTCTGACAGTACCTGGATTCATCTTAAAGACATCAGACTGAACAGCCGGATAATGCAATAACCGCAGTGTATTATCTCCAACATCAACAAAGCTGTCAAAGAATTCATCGTCAAGTCCCATGCCCACGGCGATGGCTTTCATAACCTCGACATGCAACTGGCGACACTGTTCAAAGAACCCGAGCATGTCTTTTCGGAAACCTACCATGTTACCACTCTCCTCGAGCCAATGGTTCGGGTGTCCAGGCTCGCCCTCACGACCAATCTCAAGGCTCTCTTTTATATCTGGCAAGGCAGCGCGAACCTTCTCTACGTCGGCCATGTCCTTGAGTTGGCTGACTTTCTCTCTACCGGGAGCTGAGTAGCCTCGGTTGGCTTCTGGTGTGGTCCATACAACTTTCATCTTTGTTTCTACAGGTTGATCGAACCAGCGGGCAGACAGATTGAATGCATGCTGTAGGTCTTTTGCGGATATAGTATGGTTCTTGAGGTAGATGAAGCCAGCCGTTTTGAAGCCATGGAGGATGGCATTTGCAGTATCGTTGCGTTCCGAGGGGGTTCCGTTGAGGAAGCGGGAGAAGTCAATGAGCTTTAGATGGTAACTGTCAATCTGGTAGGAACTCTTGTCTCTCAAGTATGGGTTGACTTACGGGGATCGAGAGACCCTCCTTACTCACAGCAAGATCCGAGGCCATGATAACTAATTGATATGAAATTGTCTCGTACTTTGGAATCAAGCGAAATGAATACAGGATATTCTAGAGGATTACAGCATCCAATGCAAAGTCATGTTACGAGCAGCTATCGCTTTGCCGCAAAACCACGGCACCATCCCAGCTATATGTAAACATCGTATGTAAAGCTTGTAGCACAAGCTGATAAGCGTGGCGTCTGGCCTGCAGCTGTTGTAACACTCTCAACTGCTGCTGATAAGCTGTATCTAGGAGATAGGACGCAATCAGGCTGTAAAGTGATACTGATAACGATCATGTATGCGGGGTAATTCATGCGTGTCTCTCAAGTTGGGTAACGCAACCCGTTGATCTGCAACGCTGCGGCTTGTCCCGCGAGATAATGAGGGTGTTCCGAGGTTGTATCACGGCTTGTCCCGCCAGATGGGCGTGAAGTAGGTATTGAGGTGGTGGTGTCCTGGCTACCTCGTGCTTTGCATCTTCGTTCACAGACAATCTCGTTCAGCTTCAAACTCTCCCAATTCCCATATAGCCAGTCTCTGTCATTATCCATCTAAGCACCATGGCGTCCTCTTCAGCACGCGTAGTTGATATTCACACGCACATGTACCCTCCCTCTTACATCCAAATACTGGAATCGCGTTCCAAAATTCCTCTTGTTCGCAAGTTCCCTCAAGCACCTGACCCCAGGCTCATTCTTCTCGGGGCAGAAGTCAAGGCTTTGGAAGAAGCGACGAAAGATCCTGAAGCAAAACCACCTGGACGCCCTCTAACCTCTCACTATGCATCGCTTGCTCAGAAGGTACACTTTATGGATACGCATAAGATTGACATATCTGTCATATCTCTAGCAAACCCATGGCTAGACTTTCTAGACTCGTCAGAGTCTGGTCCGGTAGCAGAGTCTGTCAATCAAGAGTTCTCGCGCATGTGCGGCGAGCATCCAGGAAGGCTTTTCTTCTTTGGCACACTGCCTTTGACAGCAAACTTGGAGACCGTCCTCGAGTCGATAAAGCATCTCAGGACACTCAAGTATTGCAGAGGAGTCATCCTGGGCACTTCAGGACTTGGTAAAGGCTTAGACGATCCTGACCTCCTGCCTATTTTCGAGGCGCTTGCCCAGACACAGCTGACCGTATTCCTACACCCTCACTACGGTCTTCCAAACGATGTCTGGGGCCCTCGAGCAAGCGCCGAATATGGCCATGTCCTTCCCTTAGCTCTAGGCTTTCCCATGGAGACAACAATCGCTGTTACAAGGATGTACTTGGCAGGAGTCTTCGACAAAGTCCCAGAGCTGCGTATGATTCTCGCCCATAGTGGCGGAACACTTCCCTTCCTCGCTGGCAGAATCGAAAGCTGCATCATGCACGACGGGCAGCTTCTCCGCGAAGGAAAGCTGGTCAAGGATCGTCGAACAGTGTGGGACGTGCTGAAAGAGCAGATATATCTCGACGCGGTGATCTACTCAGAGGTCGGCCTCAAGGCAGCGATCCAGGCCAGCGGCGCCGACAGACTCATGTTTGGCACCGACCATCCCTTCTTCCCACCGCTTACAAATGATGAGCAGGGCGAATGGGAGAGCGTAAGCCTGAACGCCGAGGCTGTTGCTCGCGCGGTCGGAGAAGGCACAGGGGACTGCGAGAATGTTATGGGGATGAATGCTGTCAAGATATTGCGACTTGACAGTGAATCATGATTCTAAATGCATGGTATTAGCACAGAGTAGAAACGCCACCCAGACGTATAGACAATGCTACCAACCTAACTCCGATTTCTTTTCCATAAAACGCTCCAAATCATGATACAGATGCTTGCTCGGCAAAGCGCACCTCAGCCTGATGTATCCTCGTCTTTGCCTCAAGTAGACCCTGCTCCGCTTGCTGATACTCTTCCGGCGTTCCCTGGTCCTTTTGTAGATTCTTGACTGCCTGAACCGCGCGCAGCTTGTCACAAACCAACTCCCAGTAGAGCTTTTGCTCTGCGCCAAAATCCACCGCGTAATCTCCTGGTACGTTCATGGCGCCGTTGACTGGACCAGGCGCTGGCTTGCCATCTGTAGCCTCTGCGGCCATTCGTGACTTGCGCAGAAACTTCTCCCTCGCCTCATCCTGCTTCTTTTTCTCCTTCTTTTCCTTCAGACGTCTCCTTGCCTCGGCAATATCCTCGACCTCTTGCGCAGCAGCAGCTTGACGCTTTTCCTCCTCCTCACGCAAGCGCCTCTGTTCCACCAGTCGTGCCCTTTCCTTCTCTATCTCATCCTTCTCTCGTTGTTCCTTCTCCTCGCGCTGAACCTTCCAAGCGTTTTCGCGCGCTTCAAGGTCGTCGACTAGAGCTTTGCGCTTCTTGTCCATAGCCTCGCGCTCTTGTTTCCGTAGGAGGGCGGCCTTGATGGCGCTGTCGTAGGCGCCGCGCGCCCCGGGATCGGACAGGATGTCACGGGCGCGTTCGAATTTTTCCCACAATGCTGCATCAAAGTTTTCGCCTGCTTTATCGGGATGGTACTTTAGGGAACGCTTTCGCCATGCGCGGTGAATCTCTTCCTTGGGTGTGAGGGCATCGACGCCGAGAAGTTCGTAGAGGTCTTCATCTTTGGAGGCATATTCCTGCGCATATTGCAGCAGGTCGGCTGCTTTTGAATCTGACATGTTTGTTTCTGAAGCTGATAAATGACTTGTGTATTGTAGCTCGAGAAAGGCGAGTAGAAAAGAGAAGTTAAAGATTATAGGTAGGTTTCTGGTTGGCACAAGCTTGAACTTGTTGTCGCATCAAGAAAGCACGTGACCCTAACTTAAACTATTTATTGGCAGCATATCTATCTATTCATGTATAACAAAGAATTACTAACCTAGCATCATGGATATACAGGATGACACTTTTTGTTGGAACTATTGCTCAAATTAAATATTTACTATAATTCGAAGCATTTGCGTGTCATGATCTTGGCTCTTGACCCAGCTGAGTTTCCCAATAACATGAGGAACTTCCGGATGAAGACATAATAATACTACTTATCATGAATACTTCAGCGTGTTTCCTCGCGCTCTTGGTCCTCCTCTTGAGCCCGTTTCTGATCTAGCTCATGTCTCTGCAACATGATACGTCGTTGTTCTCGCAACTCAGCCTTCAAACTTGCAACCTCATGACTGGGTAAGATACT
This sequence comes from Fusarium aywerte, assembly GCA_013186375.1. Taxonomy (NCBI): domain Eukaryota; kingdom Fungi; phylum Ascomycota; class Sordariomycetes; order Hypocreales; family Nectriaceae; genus Fusarium; species Fusarium aywerte. The sequence goes on along the minus strand of JABCQV010000371.1, from coordinate 191,820 downwards.
TTCCCAGGCAAACATATAAAATGAATCGGAACGCAGGCTAAAGCCATCCAAACCCCTGTGCAGACCCAAAAGATGCATCCTCCACATATCCCAGAATGCGAAACCAAGCTGACGGAACGAGCCGAACTTTACTCCTTCTATTGGCGATGCACGGATGAGATTAGGCGGGGTTCTGTTGAGTTCTCTGTAGAATAACCTTCCACAAGCTTCTTGCTTTAGGGCCTCTTCAGTCCGACCCCATTTTTGGTCGTCGGTGGGATATGGTAACCAGATTGGTGTTCCATCCCGGCGATACCGGAAAACCTTCCAGCAACGCTCGTTTCGGTTGGGCGACGCCGTGACCCATCTCACGAATGGCGGCGGTGGGGGAAGTCGGTAGTATGTATCTTGTTTAACCTCCCCAAGGGTAGCAATGTAGCACATCAGAGACTGGACCTCTTCAGACCTATGAAGAGCTTCACGATGCTGGCTTTGATCTACCATGTCAGCCGGGTTCATATCTTTGAACTTATCGATATCCTCGTTTGGCCAGTCCAAAGTATCCCTCTGACACTGCACTTCTCCCACAAGCTGGATGATCCATAGAGCACGAACAGCTCGCATCTCCTCTACCCAGTTTGGCTGTCCAGCATCAATCACCTTGGCAGGTGTGCCCTCAAAAACACGATCCCACGCCCAGACCCATTCGTCGCCAGACCCATAATGATGACAGTAACTGAGCTTAGGGTCGAGGCCATGCATCGGCCTGAAGCTGGGGTCTCTCAGTCGTTCAAGATAAGATGACAAGCATGCTTGCGAGAGGGCCGAGACGTGGTAAGCTGTTGCAACTGTGGATCGAAGAACGGACACGGATGGTGCTGCAGCTGACAAAACTTGGGGTTCAATGTTGATGAAGTTATCCTTGATCTTTTTACTGATCATCGTATACACGGGAAATAATTTGAGTAAAAATTGGTGCTGGAACCCATGTAGGTTCCGAAAAGGGAGTGCCTTTGAGCGCGCAAGTATAACGACGCGCACCGCTTCTGCAACCACAGGTGGTAGTATTGCGTTGGGACTGGTGAGAATGTTTTCGATAATGAAAAGGGCATTCCCGTTGAAGAGACGCCAGACGTTGGGGGATGCCCTCAGCAAATCCCAAAGCGTGTCGAGACCAGGAAGGCTTGTGACGATGGGAAGTAAGATTTCTGGAGGCAGCACCTCTATTGATGCTGTCGGTGAAGAAGAAAAATGACTCATTTTGACATGAGAGGAGGTTGTGGAAAAGCGAAAGAAGAAGAGCGCTTAAAACCAGAACCAACCGTCTTCCACTTACAATAGGTATCCAGCCAGTGTATGCATAAACTATCCCTGCAAACTGTTGGTTGCTTTGTTGCACAGAACGTCACCGTCGCATTTAATTATTACCTGTAGAGCAAACCATTACTGACTGTCACTCACAGGAATGACGAGCAAGTGTCAGATCAAGGTAACCTTCAACTCTTGGTACTATATATATATATATATCTCATCTCCCTCTCAAAGAGCTCTAAAAGTCGATTGTATCTGCAAAATGATAGACATTTGGAGTACCTGCCGACAAATTAAGCAAATATCTCTCATAGGGTCCTAAAGGCTCCTCAACCATGACTCGTTGCCTCTTGTCAGTAGGATCATCCTTCTCTTTCCCAATGTATTCCCATACCCATCTTCCCTTGGACCATTCACTAGGATGTCCCATGTGATCCTTTGCAGTATCTGGACACCAGCCTGGATTCTGCGGCACTGGATCATTATACTTCTCCCGTGTACGCTTCAGTTTCCAATTGCCGAGCAATGCTGGGCAGTCCCAGACATGTTCATCATCTAAGCTGAGTCCTCTACACGCAAGCCGAACTCTCACTGAGCTATGTATACGCTCATTCGTGTCCAGAAGGAACCTAGACTTGTCGCGCTTTGACCTACGGTCTGTTGGTCTGTACAGACCTGGCGTGCGAATTGTCTGACCAGAGAGTTTGTAGATGAAATTTGACGACTTTTGGATTGCTCCCAACCCCCACGGTCTGAATGGGCGGTTGTTCTCGTAGATGGGATTCACTGCCCATTGACGAACCTTTTTCTTCTCTTTCTTCTTTTTCGACTTGATACTTAGCTTTGAAGGGGTTTTATGGTAGAACTTGAGATTTTGGACGAAGCAGCGTTCTAGAGAGGGTAGGTCAAACTCGACACCGATGGAGGCCAGTTGATCCATCATCCCTGATTATCAATCAGTATCTTCAAGTGTTTGACTAAACGAGTGGGAGAAGCTTACAAGCAAGTGTGCAGTTCGCGATACCTTGATCCTCCCATCCGCCGCCTATGTTACCATGATTGCCAGGGAACCAGACCTGCCTCAAATCTGTTGTGTATCTATTCTCGGGGAGTCTTTCCCACACTGCTGGCTGGAAAGGCGGACGAGTCTCATCTAGAGCAAGAGCCTGGAAAGCATGTTCTATTCTGTCCGAAAGGTTTGTGTCATGCCACTTGAACGTGCTAAGCTGGTCAGCATTTCGGTTTCATACGATGTAGAAAGGGGAGACTTATTCGTCATTGTCGGCACGGATACCTAGTTTATCCAACCAGGCAATCTTGGGGATTCCGAGACTGCCAACAGTATCCCAAACACAGACTGCTTTGATTGTGATAATCCCGTCTCCCTGTTCGCGTCTTACGCGAGTATAGCCGAGTTGCTCCAAGCGGGCTCTGTACTTGTCTGCAGCGTCTTTTCCTTTGGGCTTGTCAGGAAAAGGGATGTTGGGAAACGGATCTTCATAGTCGTCGTCCATCCAGTGTTGCATGTCTTTGAAAATAGGGTAGAAGAAGTCAACGCCTTCACGAGTGAGGAGTCCTAGATTGCCTATCATGCCGGCTACTGAGCGGACTGTGAATGCGCCTCTCGAGAATCCAACAAGAATGATTTCATCGCCATCCATATAGTTGGAACATATGAATGAATATGTTTCCCTCATACGCTACAAAGAAAGTGTTAGCCAATCTTTTCTCTCTCTCTGGTTCAGACATACCTCTGCAAGACCCTGTCCAAAAGCACCTCCAGTGATGCTATCGAGCACGTTGCTGCCTGTGCCAACTCCTGATTCGTAGTTGACCACTTGAAGCTTTCCATCACTACATCTCTTCTCAAAGCAACGTGAGATGCGTGTAACATTGGATGGGATTTGAAGGGAACCTTCTTTCTCAAATAGTCTAGGCTCCTCATAGCCTTTGTCACTGTCCATCCATGTACCATCGCAACAAGCAATCAATCGCTTGATTGTTTTAGGCGTGGGTTCAGTAGTCATAGTAGGGGATTCAATATTGAAAGATGCGATATATGGTGAAGGGGGTATAATTCCACGACAGCTTGAAAGTAAAACAAAGATATTATTGTAGACGCCTCTATGAACATTGGAAAATAAAGGAATTATCTAAATGCATTACAGAGGCGTCAAAAGGTCAGCTCGCGACTTTGTCATCCACCATGAGATAAATTAAGCGACAAGCCAAGACTTTTCCCCTGTTCTCCCCCGTCGCAGCATTAATTACAGGGCTGATGGGAGTTTGCGAGATTAGACAGACACTTTCCGAGCGACGATCCAAGGCTAAATAATAAGCTACCGTCGTATTTCTAACCTTCAATTGGGTCAACAACACGAGGCAAATAAATTCGATCTACAACTCGCGAATGAACTTGTTCGCCTCGACCCTCGTGTTACAGAGAATTCACATTGTAGTTGGGAGGGGGTTTACAGCCTGTTGCTGACTGCTTGCATAAGAGAAAATGCAGCGACTCTTTAATGCTCCATCTCGCCACATAGTACAGAACATACAGCATAGCCACAATATATTAAGGAAGGCAGCCTGTCGCCGGGGAATGAATCACTGTTTGTAAGTTGGCTGTGCCTAGCTGCGCCCCGGTTTGTAAATACTTGTATGTCACCTAAACCAACCAAGAAGAGTGTCTAGAGGCTTGTCGAAGAATACTGAGCTATCAAATCAATATCGTCTGAGCCAATGATAGACAGAGGATTCAAACTGTAACTTGGCCAATCTGCCTTATCATTGTGCCACAAGAGGTTTCCAAGCTGGAAGAGCATTGGTTTTAGGCTCACAGAGCTACACCAAAGTTCTAATGGTAGTATCTCAATACAGCATGGCACGAGGACTTCATTACACGCAGGTTTATTCTTCAAGATATTTCTTTTTATAATGGTACAGTATTTACTATGGAGAACCACGTCCGTTATCCTTTACTTGATGCCTTGAATGCTCGGCATCAAGACCCTTTCTCAACCAATCCGGTACAAAAGCCTTGACCTTGACTCTATTCCGGTTCTCCTCCTCGCCCCAATCCAGCACGAACTCATCCTCAGGATTAAACGTCCCCGACGCCGCATCGCCCGGCAGTGTTACGTCTGTCATGATCTCCAAACGACACAAACCAAGTCCAATATTGCCCACGCCCTTGAGCCACTTGCCCGCGCTGCGTCCTCGCTTTTCGAACCGCCCGATGCTTGTATCCCGCGGTATCATGTCCGCGGTCACGCTTTCGAGGGACGAGGCTGCGCTGTCGGCTTGGTATTGTAGTGCTGTTGGCGGTGCGTGTTCCTTTTCATAGACTACGCACGGTAGAATTCGCTTGCGGACTACACCACGGTGTCTTGTACGGATGGTAAGTTCCTGGCCAACGTAGCAACCCTTGTGAAAGTCGATTCCGTTCATGATATCCATATTTGTTTCCTGGGGAAGGGCATGCTCTCGCGAGATTTCGTCTTGTCCTTCAGGAATACCGTTAAGATATCGTCGTATCGTATAAGCTTCCTCTGTACTCTCTTCGAGGTCGGCTTGAGGCGTGTTTTGGTCTAGCTGCAAGAGTCGATATCCCAATCCTGGAGCTCGTGGATCCTGCAGCGATAGGTTCGTCGACTTGACGATTGAGTCCCAATTTACACTATTCGAGTCATCCCAGGCATGCCAAACGGTCGCTTCGTCTTGTCCCAGTAAGCGGACTGTTAACTTGGCTCTGAGCTTATAACGTTTGATATGCTTGGCCAAAACCTGTGCATGGTCTGCATCGACTTCAATCAGATACGCCGGCTCCTCGGACGAAGCTCCCGGAGCAGTATGGTTAGGATAAACGAAGACATCGTACAAGACTCTACCCGTGGCAGTCAAGAAAGCACCGTAGAATCCATCGCTCCTCGGCAGTCCATCTTTTGTCGTGAGGTTAGCAGTGATAATTCCCTGTAGGAACTTTGCCGAATCGGGTCCAGCAACGGATATGAGTCGTCGTGATGTCAAAGCCGTGAATCCCGAAGCGGGTGGAGGTGGAGGGGAAAGCGAAGTCGCAAATTGTCGCCGATGCAGCCGATTGCTATTGCGACATATTATGAAGCCCGGGGAAAGATGGTGAGCTAGGGCTCGCCTCGGGAGAAGTCGCATTGTGACAGAGCGAGCGGTTTTAATAAGGAATTCAACCCGTTTCTACACTGAAGAGGAGCTTTGAATTGATTTGCGAAAAGTTACACAATGACGTACTGATAGGTACATGGTCCGTGCGTATTGCATATGAGTTGAAAGGTCCCCCGGACTTCGGACTTTCGGAGGCTCAACTCTCATCAGCAGAACAGAACAGAACAGAACAGACCAAGATCTGCATTTGCATCATCCAAAGTCCGGAGCTTATCATGCGGAGGATCTCCCACTACTTACTGCTCACTATTTCCGGCTTTCGACCGACTACCGTAGGCTATGCAGCGGCCGTGTTAAGAGACCAAATGAACCATTATCACCGCTAAAACGGTCAGCGTCAGCAACTAACAGCGCAGAGTTTCTACTACACTATCAGCTTCTGCTGACCAGGGGAACTAAAAGGAAGACAAGATCAGCACACGAAAAAGCCAAGAGATAATGCTTAGACTATGCTTCTCCGCATCGTGAATGTGACTAGGCAGACTTGATAAGGGTAGATACTATAGAGACAGGATAAGTCCGCTAATCGGTTGGCCTCATTCTAAGCCGTCGTATCACACTCACTCGCCGTATCCGCGGAGGAGAGGTCAGCAGCTCAACTTGTCAAAGTCAATACAATAGAGGGTGCAACTACTATCACCAGACCCCTAAACTATACTCAGCAACCTAAAGTTAAGGGCATTGACGGCAACAATGAACTAACAAAAGACTGCAGTAGACTTATCATGCCTGCTCCCGGTAAACAGAGAACTTCTGCCGAGACCCCTCGGTAAGAGAAGAAACAGGTCCAGTTCGGTCACACAGGCCTCCTTCCCCAGACTCTTCTTCGACGCCCGACACCCCCCGTATCAGTCTGATGCACCAATAAGAAACAGCGGACGAGCTTGTGTTTCTCTCTCACTTCCTGTTCCTGGTGTCCGATTTCCGGCCCCGGGTGTGCTCGGGTACTCGGAGGGGGAACGCGGAATACTGTGGGTCACCAAGGTCCCATGACCCGAACCCAACGTCCATGGACCGGCCGATACAACGTCCGTGATCCCTTATCGGAACCTTGTGTCGATTCTATCGATAAGGGGGGCATCAAGGTAGTATTACGCTGGAGAAGACGGCTTGCGCAACAAGTTACAGATGTGATACAAGGAACACGCAACATAACCCCATGGAAAACAATGCGATGGATCTATGAATAATCGGTGTAATTATCGCTTGCGCGTATGTTACGAGTTTCTGCCAGTTCACCATTCGATCCTCTCGTACCTGAAGACTAGAAGCATAAGTTCAGGGGCATAGTTTAACTAGGTACTCCATCGGCATGTACGCGTATGCCGCCGCATCGATAACGAGAGAGAGAGAGACAAGGGGGGCCTTATCAATCTCATGATTACAGTACATAGTATAGGATAGGAGGCACAGATCATAGCTAAACCCCAGTTTCCGTATTTCCCCCAATCCCCTTCCCTACAAAGATCTACTTTTAGCTCAACTGGCAATGTGTTTCCGAATATGGTGAAGATCAATTCCCTTTCCATTCTCACCAAGAATAAGCATTGTTGTTGAGAATGAAGCCGTGCACAAAATTATAGTAAAAAACCATAGCCAACAAAGCCTAGCTAGTTCGCTTAGGCATGAGGTTTGCCAATTCACCCTTTACCGCCCTTTACAATTATCTTTATCAAACCATCTACAGTAGTTCGAGAGGGGGGCTGGCTGGATACTTGGCTAGGGCTACGGTACTAGGCTTATGCGTTCCGTTTCCCCAGTTGAGTCCAGAAAGGTACGAGGGTTCCAATGGTTACTTTCTGGACGACCGTTTGCTGCGCTGTGCTGCCAGGTCAGCCCATCGGTGAACAACTACACGCCCAAGCGGTCAGTAATAAGTTCAGCTTTCAACAGACAACAACGCCAACGCCAACAACGTGCCCTTGCATGATTACGGTACAGTAAGGACAAGGTATGTGCCTGAGATTATGGGGCCCGTTGAGAGCCTGTAACTTGAATAAGAAAAGCCAAGATGGGCAATAAGGGCTCCCTAGTGGACAGCGGCCAGGAGAAAAAAGAAAATTCACGTCTCTTCTCCTCTTCTGCCGTCCCGCTTCATCATGATCCATGATATCCAACCGGGGCATGTGAATCCATTATTGGGCGAATTAGTTTTTGTTTCTGTGTCCCTGCCCAAGTAAGTAAGCGAATGGAGTCGGCGTCCCATCGTAAAGAGTTTTTATTAAACAATTAATTGAAATGTGATGATAGCGGAGTTGATGAATTCCATCCATCCATCCATCCCACGCCCCTCTTCAGAATTTGTACATGGCCCAACAAACCCTGGCTTGTGATTCACGATTGCATCGACTTTTGCAAAAGAATTTTCAGCCTCTTTTGCAACACCAAGAAAGAATAAAATCCACTTTGGATCCAGTTTTTGACTCCATCGTCGGCTCGATGCGGCGCTGGTGGAGAAGAGAAATCATGAACTAATGGAAGATCCCAAGCACAGGATAGAGAGAAAATCTGGTGTAAAATATTGATTGAATTTATTGCGCCAAGAACACGTCAGGGAGGCAAAGCAAGGTTGATGCGAATGGAATGGCGGGCCAAAAAGGCGGACAAGCAAAAGTCAAGACAAAAAGACGGACTTAATTTTTCTTTTTTGCTTCCCTTCCATGGGTATATCCATACGTTGAGCCATGACCATGGTTTTTGCGCCCTGGCGTTGACGTTGCCAGCCACTTTTTTTACATCGGGGGCGTTGTAAGCTCCGAAATAGTGTAGGCTGTCATGGTCAATGTCAGAATGAGTGAGTTGAGCCTTTCTGACCGTAAAGAGAATTGTCATTCATGCCCTCCGCTGACAAAACTCCGACCGTTATGTCCCAATGTGAATCGTCCACGAGTCGTGATTGGCAAATCCGCCTTTTCAACCCTGACCTTGACCCTGATGGGGTGTGGGACGTCAAGGTCTTGCTTGATCTTTTTTGGACTTGAACTTGAGTTTTCATGATGAGCGGGCCTCGCTGATGAATCATTCACCACCAGATCGAAGCTTGTTGGAAAGGGTGTCGATTTAGTGTTGCACGCCTCTATTTCTGAGCTGCTCGTTGGTCAACCCCCCCTTGGATCGGCCTTGGACTGAGCCCGATCCCGATAACCACTGGACTGGATGGAACAAGAATTTTCGCCGCTGATAAGGACTCCCGGTGACTATCGGCCGGGCGAGTACGGCGTCAATGTCTGCCATTATGTATGAGTGACTGATTGACCGAGGTAAATGCCACGATTATTGAATAGAACATGCTTCACAGTTTGCAATAGGCGATAATATGTTTTGAATGTTTTTGTCATTTTTTAAGACTTCTTAGAAGTCTTTTTGAACTATCTAACTGATTGGCTGCCACTCAACCCTTCATTGGGAGCGGCACCTAACCATAATGTTATCCAATTCCTCATTGCCTGGTACAATTCCCTGTCTTTGTTCCTTCCATAATAATAGAGTGGTGAAAATCTGTCTTTGTTGTTGTAGTAACACAATGAAATCCGTAAAGTCGTATCCTCTCAAAATGCTTTTTTTGCTGTATCCCAAAATCCCGTGTGGTATCCCTTTGTATAACAAAAAACGCCCTGTGTAATGCCCGCCATGTCGCTTTGTATGTGAAACAAGTCGCTAAAAGAAATCACAATTCATTCATAAGAGGTAGAGTCAGAGTGAACTCCTGCTTAGTAGACCGAGATGGCCGACACAAGCCTGGCGGGGCTTCGAGGTGGCAGGTAGTACTCCTCATCGTAGAGTGAACTGGATTCTTCTTGTTGTTGTTGCGATTGCTCCTTGACCTCCTTCTCGTTCAAGGTGAGGATGGTTTGAGGCGGTGATGGAGGCATCGAGTCCTCGTCAGAAGAGTCTGAATCGTGGTCGACAAGCTCGGGTGGTGAGTTGGAGTGAGATGGTGTTCGGACAAGCTCGAGCTGAGCGTAGTCCTCCTCGAGGTCGTCCTCCTCCATGTCGTCTTCGAGCTCGATGTGGCTGATTCGGGGGCTCATGGCCTTGGCGGGAAGAGAGGGAGTGTTGGACATCTCAATGTCCTCATCCTCAGAGTCGTAGTCGTCCGAGTCAGAAGAGTCCGAGTCGTAGTCATCCTCGTCCTCCTCCTGGACAACCTTGTCGGCCCACTGGACTCGTCGTTCTTGCTGGGCGTTGGTGGCTCCTCGGACGGACTGGTTGAACCAGCGTTCTTGTTCGCGCTCGGCGTCGGCAAGCTCAAGCATCAGAGAGTCGAGAAGGTTGGCGTGGCCGACGAGGAGGCGGAGGTCGTGATCGGGCTGGGCAGCCTCGCGAGAGAGCTTAGACCGAGCCTTGTGGGCAAGGTAGTAAGTTTGTGTGATAGACATGTTCTTCTTGAGTGTGGACTGGCGGAGAGAAGAAGTCTTGGAGGCAGTTGGCCTTTGGATGGAAGAAGTGGTTGTGGTTGTTGTCGACATGTTGAAGAGAGGAGCCAGCAGGGTTCCTAGGTATATGTATATGTATCGTCGGTTGATGGATGTTGTGAGTCAAGGCAACGGATCCCGATTGCGGCAGGCTTGGATTAGCGGCCGGGGGTGTTCGGTAATGGTGACAATGACTTGGTATATTGTGTGATAAGGAACTAGTCAAGTACCTCTGTAGAGTTTCTTGTGTAAAGATAAGATGAAACTGAAAAGCCAAGACTGTGGAGATGATGATGATCTTATAAGCTTTTGTTGTTTGGATCTGATTGTTGTATCTAGTTGATGTGAGGAAACTGGATCTTGGAACGGGGGGGGAAGCGAATCTTTTAACTCGAGTTGATCCTTTACGGACTTTTCATGTTGTCTCACGGCTCCATGGGCGTGGCATGGGGATTACCAGTTATGCCCGACACGCCGCTTGGCGGACTTTGCACACGCGGACCCGAGGAGTGCGAGAAATGTCCCATCCTTGTCAAGGGTGTGTGGACGGTTGTCTTGGGTGTGTGGCTTGGCTTAGTGATCGATGAACAAGGATGGTGTAGGTGAGCGGATGACTCTTAGACACCGCGAAGCCGCGAAAGCTTAGAAACCGAAAGAGTCTAACGGTACCTGGATTTTCACAGGGTAGACGAATTGACGGCTTGACACGTACGCTCTCCGGCCCCGACCTGAGCGGACCTTACGGAGGCCCATGTCAATGTTCGGACCTGGGTACTTCGGTTAGGCCGCCAGATCATGGGGTCAGAACAGGTACCAGTCGCGCAAAGTGTACCCGAAACGGGGTTGCCTTATGCCATTATCCTAGATTTCTTCCTTCTTTGGGGGGTTCTTCCATGTTCTTTTGTGGCTGTTGTCTCAGTGACTGCAACTTCCGTGTATGCCATTGCAGTTCGATCGTGGTCTTTTCTCCAGCAGCCTCAAACGACTCCAATTACTCCTTATTCTCCATCATTTGAATGAATGGCGCAATTCTAAACACCGAAACGTAAGCCTCTCCGAGTGACAGCATAACGCAAAACGAAGCGCTGCGCTGTAAGCAGAGAACACAACACCCACTAATCTTTCAATTTTGCACAGGGCTGGCGTAAAATGATTCATAATCGTAGTTAGGTGCTTGATTAGAAACCCAGTGCCTTAGCGTTACTCTTTCAACCAACCAGAATCGTTTATCTCTCCATGTCCGTTTAGCTCCGCCAGGGATAAGACAAATCCGAGGATGGATTTACAAGCGTCGCCCTTCTGAAGTTTTTCCTTTTACAGGCCGTAAAGGTGCGATTTCTCAGCAACTGGATGCCGTAAAGTTTAATCATTATTACGCCCTGTCGGTCGGTGTTTTGACACAAACGAGTTCCGACAGTCAGTCAGTCAGTCGATTGTCATTGAATGGATTTCTACGGGACAACTTATTATTATTAGCTTCAGCTACTGTACTCTTCATCATCAAGGTATGACTCTTTTCTTTTGCTGGCTCAGCAACAATGATAAGAGTCTAATCTATCCATCCATCAATTCCTGTTCCAAGACATTGCCCTGCATGTCCCGTGCCGTCCATCCCATCTATCCAAGACCCGTCACGATGACAAGGAGGATGACCTCCAGAAAAAGGTTCCCAGAGCGGAATGCATTCACTAATTGCTGATGCCCCTATGTTACAGAGTACAGTAAACACTAAGAACCCAAAGAAAGTACCGCTTATCAATTATACACCACTTAGCTGAGCCAAGCTCGTGATAATATTATAGTGTGCACCCTTTTATGTAGGCCAGTTTCACATAGCGGTCGACTCATACCTCCGCATTGCGTCTCCCTATTCGCTTCGCATCAAGTACCTTGCTGAGGCCCAACTCCGCCTCATTCGCTTGTCAAGCTGTCATTAAGCCAAGCCATCAATATTCCTGCGAAAGGGGTAATTTAGAGCCTCAAAGTGAGAGCGAGCAACCACTGAGAGCCCAGCTTTTCCCAGGTCATGGCACAGCCCGCGGGCCGCGTCCTTGATACGAACGTATCAATCGTAGGGCTGAGGTGAAGCCAGCCTCCCTCATCCTCCATGCATGTCGGGTGCGAGTTAAAGACCGAGTCACGCTCTTTACAAACCAATGAGAGGAAGCCGTTGTCACCGTCATGTTCCTCAAGTCAAACGATAACGAGCTTACCGGCCAAGCTTTCTGACATTCGCTGTTGCTAGCTACGAAGCTTCCCTAAGCTGTCGACAACCAGGGTAACGCAACCTAATTCCGCTTCCGTCGCGTAAGGAATTATCCTGCGATCCTATCGCGTTGCTGGGCCATTCCGTCTTTCACGACTGCCTGATTCCAAGGATAATTATTAGGCATCTCCCGCTTGTTACGTTAGTTTCCAGGCACGCAATTGAAGCCTATTTCCCCATCCTTGTTTAATTCCTTGCAGTCCATACATAGGTACATACGTACAATAGCATTATCCGTGAACAAACTTCTCATAATCTAATCCGAATGTCCGCAAGAGTAAATATTCGTGATCACGACTAAACTCAGCCGACTCGGCTACGCGGCTTGTTAATCGGTCCAAGATGATGCCGAGTCTGACTGGACAATAGAAAAGAATAGCCATGTTATTACCGGCCCAGTACGGGATGCCGAATTGACCGAACTAGCCCATCAGTCACTTCACCTCTACTCCATAGTAGTTAGGGTGTGCGTCGGTGACGATCCGCTGGCGCGGTCTTTACGCGGGATTGACATGGCAGAAAAGAGTCACACCTTTTTTCTTCTTACTCTTCTGAAACTCCGCTTTTTTTTTTTTTGGAAATATTTTTCGTTCTTTTTTCGCTTCCATGGCTGAAAAAGGCTCCACGGGCGACTGCACTGTCCCAACGATGTACCCATTCTGCGGTACTGCACCTCGCTAATCAAACGGCCAGCTCGGCGGTACTCGTATCGACACTTTGAACAATGGGTCCATTTGCTTCTTTTTCTTCTTCTTTCTCTTCTTAATTGGGGAAGTCTCGGATTATTCCTTCAACTGACAAGCCGAACGCCGGCTGCTGAATGCAAGATTCCTTCAACTCATGTTCTTCCGGAGCTTCCAGCCATGCACGGAAGTTTGAGAGAAGGGCTTAATACGGCGTCCATCGGCTTCAACCGACATGTTGCTGCATTTGCATCTGCACGATGACCCTGGTTGGGGAACTTGGTGGTTTTTTTTATACCATTTCGAGTCATCAAGACATATTGTGAAGTATTCTCAAAAGGGTTTAAACACAAACAAGCCAAAGTCCGCTTATTACCGTGCACAGGGTACGGTTTGAAACTGCCACATATTGCTGCAGCTGCTGTAAATAACACAGCACACATGAGCCCCTTTGGGTAGTGTGCGAATCCTTTGACCGCTGGTCTGGTTAAGGTTGTCCGCGATACAGTCAGCATCACAGCTTTAAAGAGCGGAGATTTATGAGTTATCACAGCATGGGTTGATTATCCCCTTGACTGTACAGTAGAAAGCCCGTCAGGCAGCGCCCGTCAAAATTAGTGAACTTTTATTCAGACTCAGACTCAGACTCAGACTCAAGAATAGGCATAAGCCGGTGTTAAGATTTGGCGTTAGGTTAGGTTCGGTTACCGAATTGGGTTGTTTTAACGGATGGTCCCTTAATCTGCTTTGTCATGAAACTCGAGTCGGTTTTTTGGTCTTTGTCTCGGCCGAAGGTGGTTGAGGGTGTGTTTTTATCACAACCAGCTCCACTTATCTCGTAACGCTGCCTGATTTTTACACCTTGATTCCTAATGCGATCGATAATTGCTGAAGGAGAAGCTTCTACAGGCTACCATCCGAGTTCCTTTTCATTTCGCAATCTCTCCCGCGATAGTTATCAATAATGTTGACCCAAATTCGATTATTGTCAAAACTACAGTCCTACAGTAAAGGTATTCCTAGGCAGGTGAAGGATGATTTGTCCTCATGACTGACCATTAACCCTGACGGACATTTTTCGCATTCGGATCTACGAAGCCTCCGTTGCTGACCCGAGCGAATCCTTCCCATTTTCCATACGCCCGCTGATCTGATCGACTCGAAGGGGAAGAGTTATACTGTAACAACCCACGGAGTTCATAATGGCCGATCTGCCGAGAAAACGTGGGGAAGCGAAGCAAGAGGCAGGGAACAAAACAGATAGGGAAAAATCCCAAGTTTATTTCCTAGCCCCGAAGGATCCGTTCATCTATCAGTCTCATGTTCATTGTCGCAGTTTTAGATAAAGCCGCAAATTCCGCTTTATTGACGTCGTTGATACTTTACTGCGATGGTGCCTTATCAGTCTGTCGCACCCATACCACTTTCAAACATACTTAGCGAGTTAACGGAAGCTTGGTACTGTACGGCTCGGCACATGCCAACCCGGTCCTCAACTCAAATCTATCCGAATATAGATTTATGACGTGAATGCTTGACCCGAGTTGAGCATGTCATTCAAGACAAATTACCAATTACAGAGCCAAAACACAAAAACACCACAGCCGTGCGTTATCAGGCACGGGCTCTCAACGCCACGAAACTACGTCGTCGAAGCCAAAGCCATGTGCTGTCGTCTTTCCTCGTCTGGAAAGAGATCTTCTATCGATCACATACCTCGCCTCAAAGTGCAGTAATCGCGGAGGAAATTCTCCAACTCTATGTCTACTATGTACACGCACTTCGCCATCCTCTTGGCTTTGTGGGTTATCTACGTCACTTCAGGGTATGCATTGATCGTCCAAGATTTCCGATCCAAACGTTAGTCTACATACCGCTAGTAGACTTACACGGCGACGTTTGTTCAGATCGGTATCCTCAGTGACGCAAAGAGGGCCTCAGCGTACGAGAACACGGACGCGAGTAAAAAAAAAAAAAATCTTTATTTAATGGGTCGAGCTTCATTATGATGCATCTGGATGGTGTTTTCGCAATTCTGCAAAACCCCGACTGGTAGACATATCGGCAACGGGGCGGTTAGGCGATGGTTAGAACGGCAATATCGGGCAACCAACATGTCAGTGCGATATCGGTTCTATTTCTAACAAGCTTTCCCAGGGCCTTGCTATGTGAGAATGACGGCAGAAGATCTTCTTCTGTAATACCACAACGAGCAGCTGTTGATTACTGTGAGTTACTACATGCCCGAGCTCGACGCTATCACAATGGTGTTTCTCTCGGCTGCCTCGATAGCTTCGATCGAGGACCTGATTAAGATGCGTTGGTTCTAGGGGTCCTTCCCGTTGGTGGGACCTGTCCCTCACGCTATTTCACAAACCCATCTATTGATGCGCTTGGTCTATGATGCAATTGCCTGTGTAAATGGGTCTATTGGACGTGCTATAGGTTAGCTACCTTTTATAGCAACACACTTCAGAGTATCTGGCAACATATTGTATCTGCACGGAGACAGCATATTTGTGTGTCCATAGTAAAGTATCGTATGAAAAATAATTTATCGCAAGTAGTGAAACATATGTTTTGATCTGATGTATCCGTGCGTGAAATTCTCAACCCATCCATCAGTATCCGTAACGTCTTGAGAATCCAGTAGACTGCACGTCTCAACAGCAAAACCTCTGGCTAAAAGTGAAATCACAAGAATGTTGGGACTTCTGTAGACTCACTGCTGAAATTTTGTAGACCAGACCAGCGCTAATCTATCAAGCATCGAACTCTGCAACATTGTGGAACCTGTACAATGAATCCAAGAGGAAGCCTTGGATAGGGCGACCCCTAGCATCACAGCCTTATCAGTAAGTGCTTATAATCAAGCAGTATTCTAGTTATTAACAACCTTTTCAACTTGGTGAAACTCTGATAGCGGAATGCTTATACATGCAGTTTATGGTATTACTCATAGCTCAGCATATTGGCCATCACTCTGTCATCATACGCAACCCCCATAATGGCATGCCTATCCATCTCAGGGCTGTGCGTAAGGAACTTACCAACCATTATCTTCTTGTATGTAAGAATTTGTTGCCAAGATTTCCGTGATATCAGCCTTGAATGACAAAGCGCTGCGAAATTCTTCATACACCGTAGTAGTAATTTGTGATTTGAGAATGCAGCACAAGAGCCTGCCTTTACGGGACTGCCTAAATGACTCCAAGGCATAGCAGCGTGTATATTGAGTGCTTACGTGCTCGTTTTATATACCTGATGAATGAAGAAGCTCCCCGTTTTAGAAGTAGCCCTTTCCTTTGATCCGGGCGTTGCAACCGTTCAGGAGGACCTGTAACGCTAACAGTTCCCTGGCTAAGTAAACGAGCAGGTTGTACTCTAGGAATTATGCCAATTAGTTCTACAATAGTGGCTACATACATAGTACGTTTTGTCTGTAGTTATGATATCGGATCTGTGGTAATCTATCTTGCTGTATTTCCTATATGTTAATGAAGTCCAGGGCCAGACGAAACGTCGAAAGAAGCTTCCAGCTGAACCGCTATAGTCTAAGAAGGAGATATGATCTCTCTTTTATTATAGTTCACTTGATGTAAAGATCTGTCTTATAAGTTCTGGAAATGTATGTGGTCTGGCGGAACCACGCTTCTGTCAGCCCCGGTGAACACTGGCAATCTCAATGCACTGATGGAATCCTAACAAGTAAATTGACTACACATGAAACATGAATCATAGACGATAATCTCGATTATTCTAATTATGGATTAGCCACTCATGTTTTTCTCTGTGTGCCGACTCTGCAATATGTAGACAGGTCAAGCGAGTCAGGCGATACCAATCGTGGGAGCCAAGGAAGAATGCCGCAAGTGCAGGAAACTAACAGGCATGGAAAGCTTGCGACGAGAACAACATTTCTATTATTATTGCATTTTATGCCAAAAATAAAACGGTACATGACACTGCGAGCTGTTTTCGCATTACTACATCGTCGCGCAAGAGGGTTATATACTATTTTTTTGGGCACTCGGCCGTGAGCCCCCATGGTGTAGTGGTTTATCACGCAGCTCTTATATGTCCAAGATTTCATGGAGGTATGCTGAGGTCGCGAGTTCAATCCTCGCTGGGGGCACCATATTTTTTCTTTTTCTTATTTTTCTATATTGTCTGTCCTACGTATGGTATGCTGCGATAAAGTTAAACGGTATATTTTTGAGCGTAGTTTAAGTCTGGTTGGCGTTTTGGTTATGGCTCTAATGCTTGACCAGGCGGCAACTAGCTTCATTATACGAGTAATGTCACAATTACTAAGAGAACTCAGATTGATAAAAACATTATTAAATGATATTCGCTTTTGTCTACCCATCTTATCCTTAGACTCAAATGACTTATTCCACTCGCAACTTTTGCTTGGTTCGCTTTCGCTTGCCACCAACTTCCCTTCCTTCCTCCACCTCCAGCAGAGCCTCGCGCTTCTTCTCCGACACGAGCTTGAGCGCATCCCGGACCACACGTGTTTCCAGGTTGACGCCCTCTTCTTCCCAAGACTCCATATCGCGGCCGACACGTTTCTCAATGGTCAGGGCCAGCTCCACGTCACGCTGTCCCACAAAGCTGACAGCCTCACCCTTGCGACCCGCACGGGCTGTACGACCGACACGGTGAATGTAGTCGTCGGGATCGCGAGGGAGATCGTAGTTAATGACCAGGCTAACTTCAGGGATATCCAGACCTCTGGCGGCGACGTCGGTTGCTACGAGGATACGAGCTGCTGAAGCACGGAAGCGGGCCAGGTTGTCGATTCGTTGCCTCTGGGGCAGTTTGGAGTGCAAAGAAGTGACTCGATGGTCTAGCATTCGAAGTAGATGGTGAAGGTAATCCGCGGTCGAGGTCCGGTTGCAGAACAGGATGACAGTCTTGTCAACATTGGCCTCAGTAAGCAGGAAGACGTGGAGGTAGTGCTCTTTGTGAGTAACGGGAACCTTGATATACATCTGCTTCAGTGTTGCAGGAATAGCCAACGTCTGTGTGTCAACCTCACAAACAAATACTGGCTGTTTGCCCGGCTTGATGGGCATATCCTTCAAGGCGCGGACCTCTGGGGTAATGGTCGCAGTGAAAAGGAGAGTTTGTCTTTCGGTAGCTGGCGGTAGAACTGATAGACACTCCTCCACGTCGGGAAGCATACTGCCAGGTCCAGTGGCATTCAGAAGTCGATCAGCTTCGTCAAGAACCACATATCTAACTCTCCTCAACCCGCAGATAGTGTCCTCTCCGGAAGTACGAATATGATCTGCCAAACGTCCTGGAGTGGCGATTATAACATGCGGTCGCTTTCCAATCTCGATTGCCTGTGTCCTCATATCTGAGCCTCCTGTCACCAGGATGGCTTTGAGACTTTGAGGAGAAGAGATAGCCTTGAACTGTTCGAAAATTTGCAATGCCAGTTCCCTGGTTGGTGTCAAAACGATAGCAAAGATTGCTGTAGGATCTTCAGACCACTTCTGCAGGATGGGCACGGCGAACGCAACTGTTTTACCACTACCAGTACGCGAGCCACCAATACAGTCTCTCCCCTTCAAAATCTCGGGAATACAACCCTTCTGAATACCCGTAGGTCGCTTGATAGCCATGTTTCCGAGCGACTGTACAAGCCATGGTCGCACATTGAGCGCGGAGAAAGTGGTGTTCGGGTCGGTAGGAGCTTGGATCGAATTCTTGGGTGCGATTACAGGCTTTGCTTGAACCTCCTTCTGGTCTGCTTGAGCAGTTCGCTTAATTCGAGAGGGTGCCTTGATTGTAGACAATACCCTCTTCAATTCCTCGTCATCGTCGTCACCCTCTTCATCAACCTTTTCAACCTCATCCTGGGATACTTCTGCGGTCCTACGGCGCTTTCGAGATGCGCCGCTGTCAAGGTAATCGGACTCGTTGGATGACGAGCCGGCATCAGACAAGACTTCTTCGTCTGAATCAGAGGTCGCATGATCTGGATCAATGGTGGGCGCCATGTTTCGAGGTTTATAAATTGCAGGAGCTGATAGAATCCGTCCAAGTCCAAGCTTGCGCGCAATGTGAAGTTCGATTCGATGGGACTTGAAATTTTTGGCGGTGACAGGCGTCGCAAAATCGCGGGACCCTTCGCCCCACCTCTGGCCCCACACGTAGATGTAGACGCGCGCTTACAGCATGATATGGTTCAGACATTACTAGTAGGTACAGTAGAAGTACTAATTAGGTCTACGTTGAAAGGATGATGCGAAGATCTTCCAATGTTTTGAGATACGAAGTTCAAGATCATCTCTGTAGAATATATATGTATGTTTCATGTCAAATACCAATATCTAATGCCGACAGCCGGGCGCCTGTTTTGCCTCGTCAAAGTGTGAGATCGACCATCAAATGCGACAGGGTCTTTGTGACGAATAGGAAGACATGCCTGGGATGTCATCAGCTGCAATGTAGCTCAGTAATGTTGCAATAACTATTTACTACATTCTTACTCGCTGATTGGGCTTGTCAGTATTATTTGTTTTGATGATTGATCGATTCCCGAAACGTCTCTAGGATGCTTTGTACTCATCCTTCTCAGGGGCTTCTTCAAATGTTGTTTTCACCCCCACTGTCTCTGAGACAGGCGCTTCTGAACGTGCTCAACTCGTCCATTGTATCAAGAGAAGCCCCACTGAGTGTCGTAATCTGACTTGAGTTTTGAAACGATGATGCATACGAATGCTCAGGCAGGGTCGTCGGCATATGGATTGAGACCAAGTTAAAACAAAACTGTAGAGTAGCACCTACCTCAAGACACCGACAGTTGGGGGCCATATGTTAAAACCTGAAATTCGGTCAAATGTGACGACACAAATGACAATGCGTGTACCACCAAACCACAGGTTAAATTTTTGGGAGTCCATCAGTTTATGGATTTTCTTTCATCACCTCGTATTGCGAGTTCTTGGCTTTAGAAAGAGGTGTATCCGTATATCCGACAGTATTCCAAGTTGACCATATCCATCCCATCCCCACTATCTATCCATCCCAGTCATTGATACAGACGGACAAGGTTGATAATCGTGCTGTTGGTTATTGACTGTTGGGATGACGATGCATTGCGGCACATCGTAGGAACCTCGGGCGTAGGTAGTATCCATCGTACTATCCTTGTGCTTCTATTAAAATATTCGAAGCTCATAACAAGTAACCGTGCGCGTGTGTACAAGAGGTGGTACTCTGGTTTGCCGAGAATCTGAGACAAGACCCAAAACCACCAGTCCACACATAGTCCGTCTTTCGGGGCTAGACAGTAACAGCTAAAGCTTCCTCGCTGCTGGCCTAGCGCCCAATGCTTACAGGGAAGCTGAACCGCTCAACGCCCCCGCGCCGCAGACAAAGGATGAGCTCAGGTACACTGCAGGGATGTCTTCCACTGAGCTAGGGGGTCACAGGTGCCCAAGCGCCCCGCCCTTCCTCTATGGATGGCGGTTCATCAGTTCAGTCACAGACAGTCACCTCAGTCACAAGCCCCATTCAGGGACCCGACCCAATCAATGCATCTACTCTGAAAGCCATTCCCAGCTTACGCTTGCTTCCTCTTTTCTCTTGTTTCTTGGTCTTGTCCTCTCATATGCTTACTCTCACGTCCTCCCTCATCTTCTCTCTTTCTCCTGACTCCTCCTCGACTTGACGACGTGTCGTTCGTTGCCACGCTTTTTGTCATCCATATTGGACCCTGTAACTGCAACGTCTTAGCTTCTGTTCTGGGTCTGGCAAACGGAACACCCAATAAATACTTGCATTTTATATCCACCCGCCTCGAATCGTCCTTTCCCCGCTCTTTTGCGTGGGCTGTTGTTCCTCCTGCGCCTACCTCGCTTGCTTCAACGACTTCGTATTTCACTCTCGCCTTGACAACTCGCTTGATCAACTTCCGAGGCTCACTGTGCCTTTTAACGAACTCTTGCCATTATCAAGCGCCTAAAGCTGCTTCAACATCTTCTATTACATATTTATATTTTGCAACTCCGACGACGCTGGCCGCTCGACGACTTTGCCGCTACAAGCCTGGCCTTTCGAACCGATTGTATCCAATATTGTATATTTTGTTTTAGGAAAAGCCTTTACTCACATACAAGAACAATACTTTTTGGCTGGCTCTTATAAAACTTACACCCGACGCA
Source organism: Fusarium aywerte (assembly GCA_013186375.1). Taxonomy (NCBI): domain Eukaryota; kingdom Fungi; phylum Ascomycota; class Sordariomycetes; order Hypocreales; family Nectriaceae; genus Fusarium; species Fusarium aywerte. The sequence continues at coordinate 170,786 of JABCQV010000371.1, read as the reverse complement.
TACGCTCTCCGTAAGCTGTAGTGACCAGCATAACCCTCAAGATGGCCGATCAACAGCCTCAGGGTACCGACCCAACTCCTCAACCCGTATGCTCCTGTTCACCATGTATATCCAACTTGAGTTACTTACTTACGAATCTATAGCAACAACCTGCCGCCCCTACTCCGATCTCTCTCCCAACACATAACTCTGGTCCCTCGCCCGTGCCCCTTCTCCGACCTGCCATTCCTGGCGCAAGAAGTGGTGGAGCTCGCACACCGAGACTTGGTCTTGCTATCCCCCCATCACCCAATGCCAAACCAGTAGGTAACCAAGGAGCACCAGCAGCGGCTCCTTCAAGGCCGCCTCTACCGACACTCCACCTTGCTACTCCCATGGGTAGCCAAGTAGCTCCCCAAGAACAACTCCCTCGATCTCAATGTGCTACTCAGCCATCGGCAGGTGGCGGTAGCGAGAGCAGCGCTGCTCACTCAAGGTCCGGTAGTTTTGGTCCCCTGGATGGTCGGGCAAGCAACCCTACTTCTGCAGGATCTCAGTACTCAGCTCTGTCCTTTGCCTCACAGTATGGCATTGGAGTATCAAGACCTCAGGGAACCCCAGACCCTGTGTCTGCTGTGGGATCTATGTATTCAGAGAGAAGCGAAGGTGGGGGTGTTTCCATGGAGCGTGACGGAAGCTTGCAGGGATTGGAGGCCTTCGATAAGTTGAGTCTCGAGAAAGCCAGAACTCTTGATGTCGATGAGCTCGATGAAGAGGGGTGGAGAATCGCCAGTCTCGAAAAGAGAATAGTTGAAATCGGAAATCTCGGTGAGGGTGCCGGTGGCGCTGTCACAAGATGCAAGCTCAAAGGTGGTAACACTGTTTTTGCTTTGAAGGTGAGATGGCTTGGGATGCTATGCAGAATTTAGTCACTAACAGCACTCAGGTCATCACTACGAATCCAGATCCTGATGTGAAGAAGCAGATTCTCCGAGAGCTAGGATTCAACAAAGAGTGTGCTTCAGATCACATTTGCAAGTACTATGGTGCATTTGTGGACCCATCTACAGCCACCATCTCTATTGCCATGGAATTCTGTGAAGGTGGCTCGCTCGACAGCATTTACAAAGAAGTGAAGCGCCTGGGAGGCAGGACGGGAGAGAAAGTGCTAGGGAAAATTGCTGAGGGAGTCCTCGGCGGTCTGACATATCTGCATACCCGACGAATTATTCATCGAGATATCAAGCCATCCAATATCCTGCTTTGCCGAGACGGCGCCGTCAAGCTTTGCGATTTCGGTGTTTCGGGCGACTTCGGTACCAAGGGCGAGGCCAATACCTTCATCGGCACCAGTTACTATATGGCCCCTGAACGCATCACAGGCCAGTCTTATACTATTACCTCGGATGTCTGGTCAACAGGAGTCACTCTTCTTGAGGTCGCGCAACATCGATTCCCGTTCCCTGCAGATGGAACCGAGATGCAACCCCGCGCCAACCTCATCGATCTGCTTACGTACATCGTTAGGCAAGACGTGCCGAAACTGAAGGACGAGCCCGACATGGACGTGTACTGGAGTAACAACTTCAAATATTTTATTGAGTGCTGGTAAGTCATCTGAACCTTGGCTGTATGACCATTCGCTGACATTCTTCAAGCTTGGAAAAGCAACCCAACCGCCGAGCTAGTCCATGGAAGATGATGGAGCATCCATGGATGGTCGAGATGCGCAGCAAGCGCGTAAACATGGTGAAGTATCTTTCTTACGTCTGGGGTTGGGGAGACCAGCCCAAGGAGTCTTAGAAAGTTCCACCAGTCGTTCAAGCCTCTGACGCGCAGACTTTCAACTCAGCCCAAGAAGGCCAGGATACCGAGGAGTCTCAAGAAACTCAAAAAGAAGACATTGTTGAAAAGGTGAATGGGATGTGGAGGCAGCTCGGGTTCAGTAATCGAAGACATAGCTCTGAACCGTGAATACTGTTTCTCGTATCATCACCCGGGACAGATAAGATTATACTTTACGTCAGCAGTTCTACTACGCAGTGATGTCAACAAAGCTGAGCCTTTGTGTGGACATCTCTAGTGCTTATGCCTGCTTGTAGCCAGGGCAATGAGTTGGAGGATTTTTATATCGTTGTATAAAAGAGTGTTGGAGTCAATGGGAATCTGAAGGCGTGTCCAAGCCTATAACGTCAGCGAACTCTAGTGATCGGATATTGGTCGAGAATGGGTTGTGCAGCAGTGTTAATTAACGTTTAGCGAATTGCGCGTAAGATAGATGCATATCGGAGACCGTAAGCGCATCATTTTGATTGTATTATCCCACTTGAATAGATGGGTATCAAATTTCCTGTCACATGATTTTCCCTGCATCATTTAATCCTAGACATCCAAAGCATATACTCTAAGCATCCTTTCAAACTCACTCGGAATCCGCAGGTGGATCGCCCATTAGCTCACGCAACGCAACAGTTGCATATGCACTGCGCCCAAGCTGGAACTTGACAACTACTGCGACCTTGCTGGGCTCCTGAACAGCAGGAGTAGCCTCGACGGATGCAGCAGTGTTCCCTGTAGGAGCAGTCTCCCCATCACCGGCTTGACCACTAGCGTCTGTCATTTCAACCTCTGTGCTATCCTCGACCTTGGTCTTCTTGGCCGTCGAGTCGGACTCGGCATCCTCTCGAGAGCGCTTTTTGTTGGCTCCCTTTGATGCTTTGATGTTGTCGAGATCGGTTGGGTGCATCTGCTCCGTGTCGTCGGAGTAGGCGCGGACCTCAGCGGAAGGCTTGGCGAGGAAGTGGTTCATGATCTTGCGGTAGCGGCCGGGCAGACTGAACTCGCGGCGCATACGGCGCATCTTGTAAGGATCGAGGTTGCCATTCTCGTCACGTCCCATAAACTCCTTGTAGAATTCTCCGATATCGTTTTCGGGATAGACAACGTCGTAACCTGGTGTAGGCAGTACGATATCAAAGATGGTGTAGTTGCCACTGGCTGCTTCCTCGGCTGTAAGAGGACGGGCGCGAACAGGAGTGTCCTCGTCGTCTTCAACGGGGTTGATGATATCATCACCATCCTGATCCTGGCCGCTGACGAGGGGCGTGGTTTCTGTAGGCACAATAATGAGATCGCCAGCAATGACGCTCTCACCATGGAGCTCCCATCGACGACTAGCAGCATGGTTCCAGACATATGACTGGTAAGCGTGGAGATACATCGAGCGAAGACCTCGGGTGATGTGAACGAGCGATCCGATAAAATCGCGTCGGGACTGAGCCCCTTGTCGGTTCAGATGTCTGAAGATACTGTTCTCAGCAGAGAATCGTCGGGGCATGATCTTGATGGCTCGGTCGACGTCCTTGTTTGTGAGGAAGAGCATGCAGGCTTGGTTTCGCAGGTACTCGTCTCTCTTGGAAGGCTCTTCAGGGATCTCACCTGCCTCAGCCTTCTGTGCAATCTCGTCGTCGTAGTGAAGCAGTGACTTGACTGCCTCTTCGTACTTGTCACCCAGAATCAGCTGGCCAACCTGATGAGTGCCAACCTCGTGGGTACCGAACCGTTGATGACCAAAGTAGTTGATCCAGCCATGTTCGTGCATGTGGCTCAAGGCAGAATCCACATTCTTCTTGAGCTTTTCGACCTGTTGTGCGATGGGCTCGTCACTAGACTTGCCAACCATTTGGCAACTCTTGATAGCAATGACAAACTCGTTACCCAGAAGCTGACCAAGGTAGATTGGCTTATCCTTATACTCGTAATCTCCAGTCGAAACGCCCCAGATTCTACCGTTGATACCTGCAAGGTTTCTCGGTCGCATGTATCGCACTGAACATCGCTGCACTGTCGAGGCTCTGCGATCCTTGGTTCCAGCATATCCGATGACTTGAGGCTTGACCTTGAGGAATCGAGAGATCTGGTTGACGGCATCCATAGTGTCACGGTTCTCCTTGAAAAGGGTGAAATGCAAGTACTCCCCCGCTGGCTTCTCATCGCGGCCACCGCCACCTCGACCACCACGACCGCGCTTCTTGCTATTGGCTTTTCGTGGAGGAATAAGAGTCGCAATGATAGCGCCATCGTCCGAGGTGTTGGTATCTATGCGCGACTTGAAGATGCGTCGAATCTCCTGGTGTACTTGACCTCGCTTTGCCCTGTCGTCCATGGGTTCTGAAGTAACTGACTTCTTTTTGTCATTATCGGCGCCTGAACCAGCCTTGTATACTTCGATCAGCTCTTGAGCGAAGCGCTGGTCGGTCAGACCTTCCAGAATGGCTGCGTCTTCAGGTGAAACTTCATTGACCGGCTCAGGCTGAGCAGCGGGCTTGGTCTCGGTCGCAGTCTCGCTCGAGGGTTGCTTCTCAGAATTTTGCGCAGATTCTTCGGGTTTGGTTTCCTTAACTTCCGCCTCACCATTGGTTTCCTTCTTCACCTCTGTCGCCTGCGACATTGTTAGCGTGGCAGAAAAGTCGCAAAGCGCGTTAGCACTTACTGGTGCCTCTTCACCTGCGAGGCCGACTTGTTGAAGGTGCAGAACCGACCCATCTTCGTTAATCTCGTTGACCTGGAAGTCGGAGAATCTTGCATCATGTTAGTCTCTCAATTGCTGATATTGATATTGATTGAGCGCCTACCTGGTGCGCATCTCACCAGTCCATGATATCGCCAATGGTGTTACACGTTGACTGATACCGATGGATCGGGTATAAGAGGAAGTTCCACGTGCGGTGTGGTGATTTTGTTCCGCCATTGTGACTGTTACAGCTGAGATTGAGCTGTATATTAATGCTGGCGTAAGGTTGCGACAGCTATGTTTGTTTCCTCTAGATAATTGCTTGGCGGGGCAACTTTGCGATCTGTAATTTTTTCTCCGGCAGTATTTTGATAAAGGTCAATTGAGGAAGGCGGTGATGAGCTTAGCTTACTGCACAAGATACGACGTAACACCTCAAATGGCAGGCGGTCAAAGTTGGAACATGAGAGATGATATAACATGTACTTATTATTGACTGTAAGAGGTAACTTGCGCTGATATTAAGTATGAACTGTAAGAAAAAAGAATGTTTCTGTTTCAAAGCACGGTCGGGACCTTTTTTTTGTTGCGTTTTCTATTAGTTTTGTTTCATCAGTTTGAGTGCAAACTTAATAGCTCTCGTAGCGTTATTATAATGTAGACTGTATCTGTCTATTATGTGTTTTGATTCTAATAATGAAAGCTCAGCACCAAAGTTTACAACGGTAGATGCAAAGAAAGTCAATATTCTTCTAGCAACGTGGGAATTTCTTTGCTCTTCTCTAGACGGCACTCAGGAAAGGCATGTTTTAGCTCATTGGTCTGTGCATGTTAATATTGATCTACGGTACAAGAACTTGGAGAGAATTGGCATCAATATTCAAGTCATAAGAAGAGAATGATTACTACAGAACGATAAGAGTAACTGTTTATAGAAACTAACACAAGAATCACTCAAGAATGATATCAAAACAAGCATTAAACCGGAAGCCCAGTGTACTACAGTAATAGAGTGACAAGATGTGGTACATTAGTAACTTGAGTTTGACTAGTGGAATATGGGGAAAAGTGCCGAATATTAGATCAGATTGTATAAGAATGAAGTCAGCTGAGTATCGTCTTGGAATATTCTGAGGGTCCATTACTGTAGTAGTTCATGTGGCATGATGGACCCCCGGCAGATATGGACCTCTTCTATGCATTATAATTGCCGCGCAAAGAGCGGACAATTATCAATCAAGCAATCACATCTTGAGAGCAACCCACACTACTACCACCTAGGTAGTCTACAGGTTGGTACCTTGGGTAGGTAGTCTCCTCAACATTCAGAACCCGAACCCCTCCCTCTCTGGTACAAGTCACTCACTCAGAGACTGGCAAAATCGCCCGCATGACAAGTTTACTTTAGAATTTGCACTTGCACTTGAATTGATAACTACCTAGCTACCTTAAGTACTCCTTGCTCGGCTGGTCGGTTAAGTCGTCCATTCATCCATCCATCCTATCACTTGCAAGGGTCGTTTTGTGCACGCACACGATGGGACAAGGCGTGATCCAAGTCCAAATCCAACCGCCCCTCCTCTTTTTTCCTCCAATTTTATTTTCTCTTTATCACTTGCTTAGTTAACGAGGAAAGCAACGAGCGAGACCATCTTAAAACCACATTGGCTACCAGTCTTGATGTTTTTGTTTCGCCTTCTCTCGTGACGAAAGCCCAATCCCTCTGCCCGAGTTTCCTTCCAGTTGCTTCTTGTCCCTGCGGTTGACTGCATTGGGCCCGCAATTGACATGTCAATCATGAGCCGTAAAGACAAATGTCGGGAAAGACTCTTTTATCGTCATACGCCTACACAGCTTCAACCTGGACTGATGAAAAAATAAGGTCGTCTGTTATCATAAGCAAGTGCAACCGATACTTTGATCGAGTGACCCGGGCCAAGAGCAATCCACTCAACTACCATACCAAAATGCCAGTAATGGACGGCAGACCAGCAGCGACACCAATGCGCAACAGCTATAGCCAGGTAAGGAACGACAACCAAATGCTGATTTCTTATCATCTCGCATAAATTATCATGAACAATTAGCTACTCGCATCGTCTTATATTGTTCTCCATTGCATTGTCTATAACAGACATACTTGATCACCTTACGGGGATCTTTGCATTTCACTCATCATCGCTCTGCAGCACTTTATTTCACTACATAAAGCTGATAGCAAAGATCATAGGCGCCCTTGTCTGCCCGCCTTGACCGTGAGCGTCGACGTTGGAGCTCAATCAATGATCAGGCTGACTTCATGTCGACCTCTAAAGGCAAAGGCAAAGGTGAGCTTCCAACTTGACTTAGCTTGAGCACTGCTCAGAAAAGCAGACCAACTTACAGCATATAGCCCCTGCTATTAGTCCCGAACAGAAACCTCAACCTCAACCGCAACCCGGGCCTCGTACACACAAAAAAAGCAGGAAGCCGCAACCCCCTAGAACAGGATACGATGCAGATGTGCTCCGCGAGATATGCGACAGCGCCCGCATTAATCTGCATGAGGGACGTCCTGATCCCCGATGGGAAGAACTAATGGGGTTTCTGAAAGCTGTCTTGAGGAACGAGAATGACGGTAGTCGTGTCATAGAGTTCGAGACTATCCGAAACACGCACCTGGACAAACTCATATCCGACATAATGAATCCGAGATACCGACATCCCAGGGTGCCAACGAGATTTGCGGCAGACCTTCAAGTGGTGGAACGTCTAGAGCGCAAATGGATTGATCGGTTTCGAGGTCCCTACTTCAACATGGAGCAGCACCGTTACCACGAACTACCCAGACATGGCCGGCTTAGAGATGTGACGTTAAATCTTGATGCAGAAAACTCCGAGGACCGTTGGCAAGCCAATAATGGTGAGACACTATCAGAGATGGAGGGAAATCTGGAGATCGAACCTGGGCAGTAAGATACCCCGGCATTGAGAAGTCGAGCTATTACTGACATTTGAGGTATAGCTGGTGGCTCAATTTGGCTTGCGCACATCGGGATGGTATCGTAGGTAGTAACCGCGAGAAACCTACAAAGGGGAAATACGGAGTTGCCGCCTTACCATTACTAACTGGGCAAGAGAATATTGATGATGATGACGGAGCCATAAGATATGTCAGACAAGGTAGAATTACGGACATACATGTTTCGCTCATATCTCAAGTGGGCGCCACATTTCGCATCCTGCGCGGCTACCAACTCAGAAGTCCTTATGCACCAAGAGCTGGTATACGTTACGACGGTTTGTGGGTTTTCTCAATTGCCCAATGACTGCAGCCTTCTAACCTGCAACAGATACACAATACGCCGATATAGTCAATGGTTTAACGAAGTCAGTGAACGGCACCACATGATGTTGACTCTGGAAAGAGTGAGCGACCAGCGTCCAATAGAGGACATCCTTAATATACCCCGTCCCTCTGAGATGGACGACTGGGACCTATACCGGAAATACGAGAGCGAATTAATCAAACAGAAGAAAGGAAGCAAGTCCTGTCTGGATTAGAAGTTAGAAAGGGCACAGGAGAAGGTTGACCTGGAGGAATACCAGCGGCATAACAGCTTTCGCAAATCGTTGGTTTATAAGTTCAAGAAAGCAGGACTTCTTTGATTTGGTACTTGGAGCATGCATGATAGAGCGTTTGCGCGCGCAATTCTGATACTGAATTATTAGATTACCGACATAAAACCAATATTCGAATTATTATTCCAATCGTCACAAGCAAACTTTTGACATTATTATATTGATGAACAGGCAAAACAGAGGAGGAGGGGCTGTCACCAGGGTCCATGTCATCTGTGGCGGGGCATGACTCCCCCACCACCAAAGCTACTGTACGTTGGCTTTAGCAAATTAGATTCTTCTTCCTCTTACACGACGACCTCTAGTAGATAAGATGGGCAAAAACGACAAAAAAGGCGCAGACAAGGGCGGAAAGGCCAAGGGAGGAGACAAGAGTAAAGACGCCAAAGATTCTGGCGCTGGCGGCAAGGCAAAAGGTGCTCAGAGCATCAATGTCCGTCACATCTTAGTGAGTTGGGTCGCACATCTCACCCCGACATTGCACCACTGACGAGCTCATTTCAAAGTGCGAGAAGCACGCCAAGAAGGAGGAAGCTCTGGCAAAGCTAAATGATGGCGTCAAATTCGACGAAGTTGCGCGGGAATATTCTGAAGACAAGGCAAGACAAGGTGGTTCACTTGGTTGGAAGACCAAGGGTAGCTTGGATCCCAAGTTTGAGGAGGTGGCTTTTGCTCTTGAGCCAAGCACGACGGCCAGCCCCAAATTCGTGGAGGTCAAGACCGGGTTTGGATATCACATCATCATGGTGAGTTTAGCCCATACGAAATGTCTTGGCATGCCACTTAACAAAGATGCCCAGGTTGAAGGACGAAAGTAGATGGCGTAGGCTAAAGACCATGAATCAATCATAAAGGATACACACGCACGAAGCAATTTGAATATCGGATGATGCCCAATTTTTTTTTATTCCTCTCAATGCAACATGGCCATGAGGCGTAAGGCCTTAAAACCGTTTTAGATGCCAGTCGAAGTGGCTAGAGTACAGCAGATTCGTGTCAAGCGGTCCCGAAACCAAGTCCGCACCTCTAATCGTCCTCACATCCAACGCCATTTAAGACATTTACTGCTCAGTCTGGAAGTAGTTGAGGAGGATGGAGCGCTCCTGGGACTCCTCACCCCAGTCCTTGACAACGACGCAAGAGCAGTTGACGACCTTGCGAGCGTTACCCTCACGGTCGAGAACGCCTATTGATACTTGTTAGCAATCCAATTCCACTCGGCGCAATATGCTTGGTGATTATAAAACGTACAGAGACCGGCCCACTCGCCGAGCTGCTTTCCGTCGGGGATCTGGATGAGAGGGATGTTGTGCTCGTTGCAGAGAGCGACAACAAGCTTCTTGTAGGCCTCCTCCTCGCAGTTCTCGTTCAGGACACACATGTGAGCCTGGCGACGGTCAAGAGCCTTGGAAGCCTCACGGAGACCACGGGCAAGACCGTCGTGCATGAGAGAGAGCTTCAGGACACCCTTGAGAGCGTCGAGAATGGACATCTGGCCCTTGGGGGCATCGCCGGAAACCTCAACAACATCGGCGACCTCGGGGGTGTTGTCTTCTACGTCCGACTATAGCGAGAAACAGATATTAGCCAACATGTCGATTTTTGGTAATTATTTTCTGATTCTCCCCCCACTGACGTCGCAAATTGATACTCTACAAGTCGCATTTGCAACCTGGACAGCGCAATTGGCGATCAGAGCCGAGCCAAGATCAAAAACTCACCATCTTGAATTATTTTTTTCTCGTCGGGCGATCCTCGAAGATTTCTATGTGTATCAAGGAAAAGTTGGAAGAGGGGGGGTTGAGTCGTGATCTGGAAATGTCTTCGTTTAGTTTGACGGGGATTTGCCGAAATCTAACGACCGAGTGCGCAGACCCTTAGGGCAAGTGCACGGACCCACAAAAACCACACAGTTCCTTCCTCGCGTTACTGTTTTTTTCTCTCTTAGTGATTTGAGCTTTCGTTCCTTTACAGTCTTCATCAACCGACTTAAGTCAATTTTTCGAGGTATGTATGACTTACGCTGACAGCGAGTCGAATCCAAAAGGATGATGCCTTTTACCATGGCAAGGGAGAGCAATCGAGGGCGTCGTCGTCGACCGTGAAAAAAAGAAACCGATCTTTTCAACAATGGCCGGAAATACTCATCACGGACTCGCGACTATATCCTCGATACGCTTCTTCTCCTCAGCACTGGGCGGCAGAACCCTCGCGATCGATCGTTGAGGGCACTCTCCTCGCTCAAGGAGCCTTTGAAAGGCTAACAACGATTTTGGTAGATACCTCATTTCCCCGTCCCGACTTGAGAATCTCCTCAAAACACCGCCAAAATGGTCCGCACTTCCGTTCTCCACGATGCGCTCAACGCCATCAACAACGCCGAGAAGGCTGGCAAGCGCCAGGTCCTGATCCGACCTTCCTCCAAGGTCATCATCAAGTTCCTCCAGGTCATGCAGCGCCACGGTATGTGCTACAAACTTTTCATATGCATCTTTCCTTTCTTTTCCCTTGCTGTTTGGTCTCCACTATTCGACACGACAAAAAATGGGCGGTCTTGACCATGACCCAACCACTTTATGTCGTTGAATCCTCTCCCATCTTCAACATTCGGCATGATAACTAGGGCGACCGTCGATACTGCACCACGACCCAGCCCCTATAAGTTGCCGATAGATTCAAACTCGGAGACCTTACACGTTTTTCGGATTCTTTCTCATGATGTCTAACGTTTAATCTTACGAAACATTACTAACTCTTTCTGCAGGCTAGTAAGTTTACCAATATGGACGATTCCAGCAACACGATACTAACCACCCTTGTAGCATTGGCGAGTTCGAGGAGGTCGACGACCACCGATCCGGCAAGATCGTTGTCCAGCTCAACGGCCGTCTCAACAAGACCGGTGTCATCTCTCCCCGCTACAACGTCCGTCTCTCCGAGCTTGAGAAGTGGGTTGTCAAGCTGCTCCCTGCCCGTCAGTTCGGCTACGTCATCCTCACCACCTCTGCCGGTATCATGGACCACGAGGAGGCCCGACGCAAGCACGTCTCTGGCAAGATCATTGGCTTCTTCTACTAAACTGGGACGGGATACCAATCAAAAAGTGATTTAGAAAGAATGAGGCACTCTCGGCGTTAAAGGAGGATGATGATGGCTAGGACCGATGCGATTACATAGCCAAGTCGCTTGTCGCACACGCGAGCATTCCAATTGAACCTTTACGAGATGCTCAAATCTGTAATTCCTCATGTTCAGATGTGACGTGATAGTAAAACTGTAATGAATATGTTCACCCGAGCCGAAGTTACGCTACCTAGTTCATATGGTACAGACCTTCCAGTTAATGGCATTGTTTGTCCTTTATCCGGCTCAAAATCTTTATGAATATCGAATATCAATACAGTTAGCTATTTAAATATTCTTCATCCATCTAATAGTGTGGTTCGTTGTCCATGCTCCTATTAACACTCTAAGCTCAAGTCGTTGTGCCAACAAAGTACCTGCAACGCCGTTGTTTTCTTTCCATAATGCAGCCAATGAGAGCGCATCAGCCCAGGCCACTGCACTACCTTGGGCGTCTCATATCAATGTTCAGCTTCGTCCCGAGACATGATGTCGAGTTATGACTTTATGACTACTAGACCTTCGCATTGATTCATTTTAGAAAAGATTGGTTTCTTACCAGGACGATCAAAACTTACAGTCGTTCTTTGTTGCATCGATTTGCAATTGTGTTTGGCATAGAAGCCATACACAAACATGATTTCCCTTTTATCATTCCGCGCCTCTCAACGGCGTCAAATCTTATCCGTCGCAGCGCTCACATTATTCTGTTTCTGTGCTTATACTCTCTTAAGAATACCACCAGAACAGACGAGAGAGTATCAAATACAGACGCAGGTGTCCTCAAAACCGGCATCATCACCAGGACCAGGATTACAAGATGAACAGTTCATTGAAGGAAGCTCACAACCCAGACAGGTCCCTACTCCAGAAGTCCATCCCATCAGATATCTTACAGACAATGCTCAAAAAGAGTTTGAGCAACTAAAGGGTCGACAGTCCAAGACGCTTGATGAAGCAGTTAAGGAGTATCGAAGACGATACGGAATGCCGCCACCGCCTCATTTCGACAAGTGGTTCCAGTTTGCAAAGGACAACAATGTGAAGCTAATTGATGAATTCGACACGATCTATGACCTTATCACGCCTTTCTGGGGGCTCAAGCCCAAGACTATCCGGTTCCGAGCCAGAGAGGCATTGGGCTTCGACAACGGGTTGATTGGAGTATCTATCCGAGACCACAAGATCACTTATATCCAGAACGGCGTCGAGTGGCAGCAGAATGCTACCAAGGGAATGATGGCCAAGTTCCTCAAATACCTACCAGATATGGATCTTGCCTTCAACTTTCACGACGAGTCTCGTGTTATTCTCTCTCATGAAGACTTGACAAGATTGGTAAAGACAGCCAAGGAGAAGAACATGCCTGCAGCCTTTTCGAAATCACAACTCGCCAATGATTTTACTCAGACCAATAAGGAGCTACATGATGGGAAGTCGTTCGAGGAGATGACTTTGACACGATTCAATTCTTTTGCCCATCAATCAACCTGGGCCCATTCGCGCTTGTCCTGTCCGCCAGATACGCCCGCTCGCTGTCTCGAGGAGGATGAGACTGTTGACCACCGAAGCAGATACGGCATGAGTGATCTCGGATTCGTCTACAATACAACTGCAATGTCCGATATTTGTCTGTCACCTAGCCTCAAGTCCAATTTTGGTTTCTTCGGTGGCCCAAACACATACAGAATCGTACAAGACCTCTTCCCTATTTTCTCACAATCCAAGATCTCATCTTACAGCGATCTTGTATACCCATCACCCTGGGATTGGGCTGGAAAGGTAGAGTACGACGAAGAGATGGATATGGATTGGGCCAAGAAGGAGAGCAAGTTGTACTGGCGCGGCTCGACAACAGGAGGATACAGCCGCAATGGTCGCTGGAGACGTCAACATCGCCAGCGTCTTGTTCAGAAGCTTAATGCTCGCGACCAAGCTCAGATCCTTACGAATCAAGACAAATCATCTTGGGGAGCCAGCGAGGTTCCGCGAGGTGACTACAGCGACATGGTCGACGTCCACTTCTCTCATATCGGCCAATGCGACCCTGGCGACTGTGAGGCGCAACGGGCATTTTTCAACGTCACCGAGGCTGTGGATCAACAGGATGCCTGGTCCTACAAGTACCTGCTTGACATGGACGGCAATGCCTTCTCAGGCCGTTTCACTGCATTCCTTCGTAGCCGCAGTCTGACCTTTAAGCTCGCCGTGTTCCGCGAATGGCACGCCGAGTGGCTCAAGCCGTGGGCGCATTACGTACCGCTCAGTATCCAAGGAGATGACTGGCTCGAGGCAGTTCGCTTCTTCGAGAGCGAGGAATCTGGTCGTCAAGAGGGCGAACGCATTGCTGCTGCTAGTCGGGAGTGGGCCAACCAGGCTGTTCGTCAGGTTGACATGGAGGCGTGGTTCTTCCGCTTGATGCTAGAGTAAGTCCCCTATACCTTATTCAGAAGGTGTTCTCGGATAATTGCTAACATGATCCAGATACGCTCGAGTGATAGACGACAAGAGAGAAATCATTGGTTATGACCGCAGCAGCGCGAATACCAAGCTTCCGAAAGAGAAGGCTGAGGAATGAATGAATTGAATTGAATTGATTGAATGACAAATACGCATATGGATTTTGGGGGGCATAGCAGAGGATGGGATTTAACCCTTGAGGTACGGCGTTATGGTTGATTGCATCAAGATATCAACATTATGTATAAGCAGGTCCCAGGATAGAGCGCACATATAGTATCCAGAATCTCATTTTTTTTTACCACGCCTGAAGTCTATAATTAATGAGTTATGCGCCGCAATCCTTGGTTTCGCCTGGTACACGCTGCATCCTCTGTCCTCTACAAGCTCGGGTTTCAAAGCATGTACCGCCTCCTTCTCCTAAACTACATTTGCGTTTAATCCAGTAAAAGACTAGACCTCTTGATGTTGCCGTTTGGTTCGCGGTCGATAATCACCTAATCGTCATCCTCGCCCTCCGCATCACGTTCTTCCGAAACCGACCTTGATCGACGGGCCACCGGGCTGCTGCCCCGGTGGTCAACGTCCTCTTCACCTTCCGCATCCTGACCCTCGTGAGGCTCCTCTGCGTGCTCCTCTTCTTCAGGAGGCCCCCCACTAAGGGGATAATCGTGATATCCCTTCATCATCTCACGAACATTTTCACTGGGGTCCTCAACAGTAATGTCGAGCTGATCGATAACCTGCTCCTCCTCGGCAATACCACTATTTCGTGCTATGTTCTTGGTTCGTTGAGGTCGGACGACAGACTTCTGCTGAACAGGGTAATAGTAAACAGCCTTCTGGTTAGGGTAGAATGTGTCTTCGTTGTATGACAAAATGATTTCTTCATCATATTTGGTCGCAACTTCGAACTCGACCTCTTGAGCAGTCTCATAACCTCGAAGACGCCGGAACTGAAAGCACCCACCGGCATCTGATTGGTGAGTATAGAGCTCGTCGTCATTATGGTCGGCATCCTCGACATCGAACTTGCGACGGAAGCGTTCTCCAGCAGTAGCCGAAGCTGCCAGATAGTACTCGTAGTTCATGGTGTTCTGAGGTTTGGGAATGTTGTCGGGATCTTGTTCGTGGGCTTCCACAGCAGCTTCGTACGCCTTTTCTTCCTCTGGCGTTCGATCGATAGGCTTGAACAAACCACTCAGAAGACGTCTGTCGTACTGCTTTGTGCTGACCACAGGGGCCTGGTGGAATTTAATGGTGACGTATGCGCCAGTGTCTGGGAAGGCGTCAAGATCGGGAATAAGAGGCGAGACGTCGACCACCTTGAGGTTTTTCTTGGTGGGATGTTTGGCGCGCTTGGGATCGTTGAACTCTTGCTCTGCGATTTCGAAGCCCTTGTCGATCTTGCGCTTGATGGCGTGAGGAGAATCGGCAGCAGGTTCCGGGACACGTCTGTTCCTGTTGGCTTTTGTAAGCATAGCGCTAGGTATAGCTCCATCCTTGCGCTTTGAGCTGCCAGAAGAGATGTATTCTGTTCTGCGAAGAAAAGAAACATTGGCTTCGGCGGCCTTGTGTTTTCCGAGAGCGGCGATAGGTCTTAGGAGCGGTCGATCGTGAGGGTGAAGAGCAGGAGCTTGAGCAGGAGCTTGAATTGCTGAAATAGAGTCAGATCCACGATGTTTTGACACGATAAAAAGGCAACTCACATCGTTCGTCACCATCGAAAACACCAGGCATGCCCACTAGGTCAAGGGGCATTCCCAGCTCGGCATCCGCCTCAATGTTCAGTGGTTGCTCCCTCGCAAGACGCGAAGCAAAACCTGGCGTCGTGTACTGTCCACTCGCAAGACCAGTATTAGGGATATCGAGCAACTTCGGAGGGTGTGGTGGCGGAGGGAGCGCATTTGAGTATCGAATGCGAGCGATGAAGTCTTGGTGAACCATGCGCTCACCGGGGCGAGAAGCTGAAGACGACATAATTATAAAATTGGCGATGACCGCCTGGTAACGAATTGGCAAGGTTGTGTCGTCGCGATATGTATGGAAGATGAGGGAGCGCGATTCGTTGTTGGTTTTGGGTTTGTAAGTTGAATGGAGAAGCTTAAGCGCGAGCGCGGCTGAGGTTCAAGGTAAGGAAATCTGAGAATTGCGGCGCGAGGCTACCGGCTTGTCCAAGCTCCACGTTTTGTATGTATAATCGCAAACCAAAACACCATAATAGAAATAATAACTAGATTTAATTATTGATGTAATAGAATTGGATTTGCAATTTGAACGTGTAAAACCGAAATATTTTTGACTTCCTGGTGTTTCTATCGAGCCTTCTAACTTCTTGCAATAGTAGATCCCATCACTTTATGCTTCCATCGTTTATTGTTGCAAATAGACGCACTAGATCGATATTAGAGGAACCGTCAGGCATTTTAAATCATTTAAATTGTCATTTCATTAAAGACTTCATATGTCCTATTTTTCGTGACCCCAAGCCCATTGAAGTCTATAGGGTTCGTTCGTTTCAAACTACCCATATCCGTTATCGCCAAACCCCGTTTGCGTTATAGCCCGTCAATTCCGCCTCATGATTGTAATACACGCATCGGAACATACATCGTATTATGTTGCAGCTTGATAAAGCTGGCCTTCGTGATAATACAGGACACGCGGGTATCTCCTGGATCAAGCCGCCAGTCGTGCTGAAGAAGAAAATTATCCTGGAAGCCTCGCCCGTTTACGAACTGTTCTTGGCGTAGTTCTTCTTGCCAACGGTGAAAGGGACGTAGCGGTACTTGATCATGTGCTGGATTTGCTTGCGCACTGTCGATGGTTAGTCTCTTTTATGTCTATATCGTATGCTGGGCCTAACTTACTGGTCAAGAAGAAGAGAATGAACCAGTACATGACCAGGACGGGCCAGAAAACCGGAACGTTGAAGACCTCGAACCAACTGCAGGCGAAGCTGATAGCGATGGCTCGGGTAGCCCAGTACCAAAACTTGAACTCGGGAAGTCGACGGATGAAGGGCTTGAACTCCTCATCTGACTTGGTAGGGAGGGTGCCTACGGAGCCATCCTCCATCTCATTGTCGGCCTCTTCGTTGGAGGGGTCGAATTTTGGTTGCAAGAAAGCGAGGAACAGGTTCAGAAGGTAGATACCAAGTGCGTAGGCAACTAAAGATTGGTCAGGATTGTTGCTCGGCGAACGATGGAACTAACAACTAAGCATACCGATGTACCAGCCCTGCGCAATCAGGATTCGTAAGAAGAAGAGCATGAGGCAGACAACAGTACCGATCCATCTGTAGAGGACGAAAGGGGTTGACTGATCCAGCAAAGCTTGATATTTCTGTTGCCATCGTTAGAAGACTCGCAGGATATGTTGCTCGAGGTTTAAAGACGTACTCGCTGGATCCTCGAGGTGTGTACACTGACAGCCTCGAAAGGGGTCTGCTCAGGCTCTGGCGCATTCATCTTGGATAGAGAGTATCGATTGGCTGTTGTCGATCAAGGTAAAGTAGCTCGTTTGTCCTGGGGAAGATAGTCGCAGGTACTGAGAAAAAAGTCGAGTCTGATCGTGGAAGACAGCGACTATAGTATCGCAAGACTGAAATTATGCGAAAGAAAGAGAGCGATGGCGAAATCACGATTGTAGAGACAGTGTAGGCTCCGAACTTTTGTTGGAGATAGAGATACAGCCACGTAACGTAAGGTAAGGTTTGTTAGTAGCTAAACAGCCGGCCCTTTACCGGACAAAGGAGAACCGTTGACAGGCAGGTTGTTTGGTGGCCTCCCTTGTTAGTCTACAATCTTATTGGTGATTAAAACCAGATTGCCTAGCCCTGGGGAGACATGGCTCCTGGAGAGAGCCCCCTTTGACCCCACATGTCAATGAGGCGCAGTTTGCTTGGGGTTTATTCCACCCCCTGTCCAGTTCATGTGGGCGACCCAAGCTTCCATCGAAACGTCAGTAGTCCGCCCAGCTGCAGTGGCATGCACTCGGAAATCCAGGGATATATCACGTTTGAACCACAATGCAGAACTCCAAAAGCATCACCGTAAAAAATAAAATAAATATAGGTGATCATCTGCAACTAGGTACTTTTTTTCTTCTAATAAGTACTACATGATACAAATTACCTATCTCCTTGGGTGGACCACTGTCTGTCCAAGTCGGTCAGTGTTGGTAGGGCTGACGTACCACATTGTATTGTCATTGTCATTTCTACTACAGGAGCGAATGGTCAAAGCAAAAGAAAAGGAAACCATCATAAGCTTTATCATGAAACAGAAACATCAATAATGCTCGTTCATCAAGTAACAGTTTCGAAATAAACACGTGACATTCACTAATACATACACAGATTTCCCCGTTTTCATCGGCTTTGTAATGGATATGGCCGGCCCATGTTATCCTCGGCTCTTTTGTCCAGTCCAGTTGCGTCACTGGGGAAGCTTAAAGTACCCCCAGTTATCAGTCAAGCTCTTATTGACTTGCTCAATCTCTAGCTCTATACAATTTTAAGTGCTTCAGATACGAAGACAACACAAACTGTTTCTTCTACAGTGTAAACTCATTGTTTATCTTTGACATCTCAGTTCTCATCAAAATTTCACAATGAACGCTTTCCGCTGCATGAGACCCGTGGCCGCTCGAGTGCCTTTCCAACGGTCTACTCTTCCTCGTGTTGCCCGAGCTTACAGCTCCAAGACCTACGAATATATACAGGTCTCACAGCCCAAGCCTGGTGTTGGTCAAGGTATGAAATTGCCTTTGTTTGTTCAAAATGCAGCAGCTAATCGTCGAATCAGTGACACTGAACCGTCCCAAGGCTCTCAATGCTCTTTGCACACCTCTTATCAAGGAGCTTAACCAGGCCCTCCTGGATTTCAATGCAGCTGATGACACCTCAGTCATCGTCTTGACCGGATCTCAGAAGGCTTTCGCTGCTGGCGCCGATATCAAGGAGATGGCCCCTCTCACCTTCGCTGAAGCTTACACCACCTCCTTCATTGAGTCTTGGTCCGATCTTACCACACAGATCAAGAAGCCCATCATCGCTGCCGTCTCGGGACACGCCCTCGGTGGAGGCTGCGAGCTGGCCATGATGTGCGATCTTATTTACTGTACCGAGAATGCCAACTTCGGCCAGCCTGAGATCAAGCTTGGCACTGTTCCTGGTGCTGGAGGCAGCCAGCGCCTTACTCGTGCCATTGGCAAGTCAAAGGCCATGGAGCTCATTCTCACTGGCAAGAACTTCTCCGGAGTTGATGCTGAGAAGTGGGGGCTTGCTGCCAGGACTTTCCCAACTCATGAAGCTTTGATGGAGGAGACTCTTAAGCTCGCTGAGACCATTGCTGGTTATTCCAAGGTCGCCGTTCAAGCTGCTAAGGAGGTTGTCAACAAGAGCCAAGACCTGCCTCTTCGCGACGGTGTTGAATTTGAGCGACGAGTATTCCACAGCTTGTTTGGTAGCCAAGACCAGAAGATCGGTATGAAGGCATTCGCAGAGAAGAAGAAGGCCGAGTGGAGCCACTCGTGAAGATGATAATTCCAAACATATTTAGATCGGGGTGCATCTTCGCTCTCACCAGAAGAATGAATTATTTGGAGCTTATCTAGATACACTTGAATAAAAAGTTGATTACTAGCACGGCATGCATCACAATGTGCATAACGACGTAGGTTGACCTGACATCTGACTGTTCGTGGGTGGGGTGAAGCCGCAGCTTTTCGAGTTATTGGTTTCAGTATAAGCTACAAGGCTGATCTGCAGCGGTTTATGATGAATTAAGTTCGAGCTTAGTTAAAGAGAAGCACTGGAATGCATAAAACTTATATTAAAACATTTATAACTAACACTATCGTATACCGTTCGCACCAAGCGTCAGAGGCTTGAATGACCCTTCTATTAATTGCTAACCTACAGTACATTTCTCATTTCCGGCGCTCAAGTCGGCTTTCGATCCAACAGATAATGTCTTACACACCCCGCAATCATACATAGATGACCCTCTGTATGCAGCGTTAATCTTCTTGTTTTCCAGGTTGCGGCCCAACACGTCTTCTATTGAGACCTACCAGGTAGGTATTTAAAATGAGGTGTGTCGTGTAGACTAAATGCAGCTTTTGCTGGCTGTCTCGGAGAGCCTTAACGCCCAGACCGACCCCGCCACACACTAGCAGCTCGTACAGCAGGTAAGGTAGAATCTCTAGTAGTCGACCCAACATCATCCTCAACTTGTATCTTTAATCAACTTCTACTCCCCAGCGCAGGCTCTTCTTGGCGCCAGCGCTCTGCTATACCCCCAAAGAACGGGCAGCATTTAATACAGTATCATGAATGGAGTCTGCAAACACTGGCTTGGACTTGGAAAAGGAGCTGACGTGCTCTGTAAATCTCCCCGCCTTTTGGTCTCCAACTCAATGACTGTCGACAGCAGCTAACTATGCGCGCAGATCTGCACTGAGCTCCTTTACCAGCCTTTGACTCTCCTTGATTGTCTTCATACTTTTTGCGGTGCCTGCTTGAAGGAATGGTTTACTTTCCAGGCCGCGACGGCCGAACGGTCGCCAAACCCACCTGCACCCGGTACTAATATCTTTACATGCCCATCGTGTCGAGCTACTGTACGAACCACTCAACACAATGCCACCGTCGTTACTCTCTTGGATATGTTCATCGCCGCGAGCCCCGGCAAAGATCGGTCGGCGACGGAAAAAGAGGAAATGGCGAAAAAGTACAAACCGGGCGATCAAGTCTTACCGACAATCAATACCCGCCGAACGGCTGAGGAGCGACGTGCCGATGCTGAGGATAGAAGGTTGGTAGATGAGGTCAGAGAGCTGAGCTTGCAAGAGGCTGGGGTTTCTTCAGCACCACCAAGGACGCGGCGGAGACGTGAGAGCCGATCTGCAGACGATAGAAGAAGATCAAGTAGGGACAGGGAAAGGGAAAGAGACCGAAGCTTGGATGGTCGCCATCAGCGAGGAAGCCGTCGCCCCCGAATGGACGACGGAGGGCGGCACAGTTCCGACCAACTGCAGGTGGAAGGGGAGCGGCGTCGTCGGCGAAGCGAGTCGAGACAGCGCCAGATCGAGCATCAGTCATCCATTCGATCGCTAATTAGTTCTGGTGATATGAGCGAGAGAGATATTGAGCGGGAAATTGAGTCGTTCGCAAGACAAATTCAGGAAGAAGGGCTCCTCGACGGACTTGACTTGGATAATATCGACTTGAGTCGCGATGACGAGCTCAGTAGGAGGATCACCGAGGCATACAGACGGCGTCAGAGGGATCGAACACGCCAAGAAGCGCGGAGAAACAACTCCAATAACTATCCTCCGCTAACACGGCCTGCTGAGATTTCAGCGACAGACGCTCGTATGTTGGCACCAGAAGGTGGTCGAACAAGAGAAAGATCCCGACCGCATTCTAGGTCTGCGAGTGCCGCAAGTGCCACCAGTGCAGCGAGTCAAACCGAGGAACGGAGCCGTCCGCCAACAAACGCAGCATCAGCGAGCCTCGAGGTTCAGGAACCAGTCCGGAGACCAAGACGAAGGACCGCAAGTGGGGGTCGCAGCTCGACCACCCCGGTATTTCCTACTATGGCCGCAACTGAGCATCGGTCTGCTGCCCGATCATCTACAGACCTAGAGTCAAGATCTCAAACCACCGATCCTACCCAGGGACGACCTAGCCTCAGTGAGGGACGCAGCACAAGTACCCCTATCCACACCGCGCCGTTTCCGAATCCCACAGAAGCTGCATCCTCGAGTAACAATACTGCAAATCTCTCATTCGCCAATCGCCAGGGAAACGTGGCGAGTGCGTCAGTCCCCCCCTTGTTCTCTCATCACGACCCGGCAGCTGCTCGATCGAATAGACCTCGTCCGGTCGACCTTGCAATTGTACACCAGTCAGTAACCAGTCCCATCAGCAGTCCAACAATCTCGGGACACCAGAGGACACGATCACAACTATTCCCGGAGCCTTCTGTTAGCTGCTCTCGATGCAACAGGTCGCACATCGAATATGAGCTGCACTACAACTGTTCAATTTGCGCTAACGGACAATGGAACATGTGTATTGATTGCTACCGGGCTGGAAAGGGCTGTCTTTACTGGTTCGGATTCGGTTACGGTGCCTGGGCAAAATGGGAGAAAACAAGGCAACAACAAGGGGATCCTTCTTTAGCAAAGCCACATATGTTGACCGCGAGTCGCTATCGCCCTCCTCGCTCAGCTCCCGGTGGAGCCGATGGACGGAAAACACTCACGACAGACGATCCTAGGCATCGTTTAGAAAGCGGCACATTCTGCGCGAGGTGCTCTGCTTGGACAAATGAATGCTATTGGCGATGCAACATATGCAATGAAGGCGACTGGGGCTTTTGTAACGACTGTGTGAACCAGGGGAGATCGTGCACACATACTCTTCTACCTCTGGCTCATGAAGCTTCTCAGCCAACCCAAAGCCGGTCTGGTAGTCCTCCCAGATCACCAGGTCGGCCAACAGCCGCTTCGATATTTAAAGGCCCCAATGCATCCAATATTGGGCCTTTCAAACCACTGACATTCACTACAAGATGCGACGTTTGCCAGGAACCTATTCAGCCAAACCAGGCACGATATCATTGTTATCATTGCACGAGCGCTTTAGTTTCGGACGCTGCACCAGGCGATTACGATATATGCTCTTCCTGTTATGGAAACTTAGTCACACAGAGGCAAATAAGCCCCGAAAACGGCCACTCGGGGTGGACGAGATGCCTAAATGGCCACAGAATGGTAGTTGTTGCGTTTACAGATGGGAAAATTGGACTATGGAGATACATAGCCCAAGACCTAGTGGGAGGTCGAGGGCTTAAGTCAGAAGCGCCAGAAAAGCCAGAACACCGCGAACAAGGACTCCTGAAATGGGTCTGGCACGACAAAGACCAAGAATTTGCCCGGCTCGTCACGAGGGATGTGTCGGAAACAGCGCCAACAGAGAGTGGATTTGTCCAGACCTTCCCTCCTGATGGCGGCGTTGGAATGAAAGCGACAGCGAGATTTGGGTGGTACCCCAAAGCAGGGGCCGACGACGAGCTTCTTTTTCCACGAGGGGCAGAAATCAAAGAGATTGAGGACGTCAACGGAGAATGGTTCTTTGGAGCATACATGGGTTCTCGAGGTTTGTTCCCAGCACCATATGTGCGGTTGGAACAGAATACACCTTGAACATTTGAAGGCTGAGCGTTATATTGGATACCAGATAAACCAACAATGCTTGGAAAATCAATGAACTATTAAAATTTTTCTGGATAGTCATCTCTACCTCATCTAGAGATCTAATGACGCCTGGTGGAAGTCGGCGCGGAAATACCGTTCTTTCGCCGACAGCCCGGGATTGCGCCATTGCCGATCGCGGCCCCACCATCAAGTACATTTCTAATATTACCAAACTGAACCTTCGCCTATTAACCACCTATTCTTTCGAGATTTGGGAAGCTTGAACGTCTGTAGCTCTGTCAATTGGATTCTTTTCAAGCCCGCGACACTTCATACCAAAAACATGTTCCGTCCCACCGCTAGAAGGCTCGCCGCCACTGCGGCCAAAGCCGCTGCGGCTCCCACTTCCCATACTCTCAATGTCGCTCGAGCTCAAGGTGTCTCCCGAGGTTTGACTGGAGGTGCGCATTACTCGTGTTTTGCTAAAACTCTTCCAACAAGCTAAACTATCGTAGCTATCGGAAACACTCCTCTCATCCGTCTCAACCGCCTCTCCGACGAGACCGGTTGTGAGGTTTTGGGCAAGGCAGAGTTCATGAACCCTGGTGGCTCCGTCAAGGATCGCGCAGCTCTCTACGTTGTCAAGGATGCCGAAGAGCGTGGGCTTCTTAAGCCTGGCGGCACTGTCGTCGAGGGCACCGCTGGAAACACCGGTATTGGTCTCGCCCACGTCTGCCGATCCCGTGGCTACAAGCTCGTCATCTATATGCCCAACACCCAGTCCCAAGGCAAGATCGATCTTCTACGACTCCTCGGTGCCGAGGTCTACCCTGTTCCCGCTGTCGCTTTCGACAACCCCGAAAATTACAACCACCAGGCTCGTCGACATGCCGAGCGACTAGACAATGCTGTCTGGACGAACCAATTCGATAACACAGCCAACCGTCGTGCACACATCGAGACGACGGGTCCCGAGATCTGGGCGCAGACGGATGGAAAGGTTGACGCTTTTACATGTGCTACTGGTACTGCTGGTACATTGGCTGGCATTACGAGGTACCTGAAGGACGTCTCCAACGGCCGAGTCAAGAGCTTTCTTGCCGATCCTCCTGGCAGTGTTCTCCACTCTTACGTATCCTCTGGCGGCAAGCTCAATGAGCGTACTGGCTCGAGTATTACTGAAGGTATTGGACAGGGTCGCATTACCGATAACCTCCAGCCTGATATTGGTCTGGTGGATGGTTCCCTGCACATTTCGGACGAGAAAAGCATTGAAATGATTTACCGCTGTCTGGACGAGGAGGGTCTTTACCTCGGCGCCAGCTCCTCCCTTAACGTTGTTGCTGCCAAGGAAGTTGCTGAAAAGCTGGGCAAGGGCCATACTGTTGTTACGGTCCTTTGTGATGGCGCTTACAGATACGCCGACCGACTGTTCTCGCGCAAGTGGTTGACTGATAAGAAACTCCTGGGAGCCATTCCCAAGCATTTGGAGAAGTACATCGTTCTACCATAGAACGAGTTTCTGAAGGAATCTAGATGATACATATATATTACATGAAAACTACCATCAATCTTTTAGAGATATTTTGGGATGCCACCGCCTTTGATTAGTTCTCCTGAGAACGACGAGTCGGCGTTTATGTCTAATCCTTGTTCAAGTATTTTTCCCAAGCAGGCTTTCGGCCTGTAGCGTTTTGGTATTCGAGACCAAAGCCTTTCCTATTTTCGGAGCCTGCCTTGATGAAGTCTTCGCTGTGTTTCTCCATTGCGTCATGGACGGGCGACAGGTCCTTTGCATCATCACCGATGATTTCTTGTGCAAGTTCCATCGCTCTGATGTTCTGAGCAAGTATCCTAATGTAGTAGTAGGGGCTCATGACAGTCTGCTCCACAGAGCCTTGTGCACTACGCGCGTTGAGGATGTTGAGGTAGGATGACTTGGTCAAGTCGCCAAGTTCCTGACCTGCCCATGCACTGGTGATGAACTCTACGTTGTCCCGCAAATCCTTGGTTAATTCTTCGACAGACTCTCCAGCTGCCTGTTTCGCCCGGATTTCATGTACTTGACTGAAGAGAAGGGTTCCTCGGATGGCTGGGTTGAAGTGAGGTAGCTCACGAGGCCGGCGATCTCTCAATTGGTGTTCTGGTCGTTGTATCAGATCCCAAACCAGTCGGTTCCACTTCAGAGCCTGCGGTGTGTCCGCGTCCTTTCGCATTGAGTCGTAGATCTTTCGGTTGATGGATGACATTAGAATTATAATGGAGGGCTCATGTTTTAGACTCAGGCCAGTCTTGTCGACTTGCTTGGCGCACTCAATGATGGAATACTCCTGCTGAGCGTCACATGCCCTTCGAATCAAGCTTTCATAATGCCAACGTTTTAGCTTAATCCCAGCCTTCTTGTAGCCAGCGAGGAAGGTAGCGATGTTGTCCCATTCATCCTTGGTCTTCATTAGTCTCGTCGCATCCGCAAGTGCCTTCTTCGAATTCGGAATGTCTTTCATTTTGTCGATTGTCGAAAAAGTATGCTCAAGGCCATCAAGCTCGATAACGACGGGGTTGCGCCGAATGTAGTCGCTCTTCTTTGGGTTATAGACTATCTTCCTCTGTGCCTCGGGCAGGTATGCTGGAAGAATGATCTTCTCTTGAACATCGATAAGAATGTTGTTCAACTCGGCGTTTTCAGTCTCTGCGAAGACGGCACTCAAGCCTAGCAAAGTGTCAATGGGTTTATCTCATTATCGAGGTTGCCGGTTCGATTTGACCTACAACGGGTAGGAGTTGCACTGAAGCGACGGGACTGGAGTGCAGAATTCGCAAGAGACACTCGCATATTTGCGAACGGCCTAAACGCCGACATTGCTGACCTGTTCAGCATCTCGCTGGCTGTAACAGATAATGATCAGGTCGGTCCAGAAAAGTGAAAGGGTCTTTTTTCGAATATTTAGAACCAACCTTAGCTAACGATAGTGGTCTTGAAAATAACCCGGGCGGACAAACTGCGGGACCGGGCCAATCAGAATCTGGAATTGGCAGCGTCGGGCCATGAACATTGAACGTAGCTCCAGAAATTCTAGCCCGGCTTCAACCTCAGTTGTCGTATCTTTCACGACAAGTCAAATCACAATGAACGTCGCAAGCCTGGGACGGCCAGTTGGCTGTCTCAAGACTGCCCTTCGACGGACAAGTTTTCAGAGAAATTTCCAGAGAAATGCTTCTTCAGCAGCCACTGTTGAGTCTATGTCCAAGAGGATGTCAAATGCCTTCAGCGCTGAGCAGCGTACGTCTTTTTCGAACCCTCAACATCACGAGTCGTATCGCTAACATTCAATCTAGGGGCGGATCTTGCCAAAATCAGCAAATTTGAGATTTATCCTCGTGTCCCGAGCATTCGCAGTACACACCCCGATCCCATGCCCGCACTTTTGGAAAAGCAAATCGCCAAACTCGATCCAACCGGCGCACGCACACGACTCTTCTCCAAGGAACACGCCGACAGCGCTAAAGTGGGAGATGTTTTGATGGTCACAACAAAAAGCGGCGAGCCCTTTGCCGGAGCCTTTCTTCAAATCCGACGCCGGGGCCAGGATACGGCCATCCAACTGCGAGGACAAATGATGAAGGTGGGCGTGGAGATGTGGTTCAAGATTTACAGCCCGACGGTTACGGGTATCGACATTATCTGGCGACGACCCAAGAGGGCACGACGTGCTCGTCTCACATACATGCGCAAGCCCAAGCACGACATGGGTAGTGTGGACCAAATGGTATTTGCCTGGAAGAAGGAGAGATACACTCTACGGTCACGGGCCAGTCAGACTGGAAAGCCTGCTGGAAAGCAACATGCCAAGATTCTCGGACAGAAGAAGCCATAGACGAATTCAGGCATTGAGAGTGGTTGTATGATAAATCGTGTATAAGAGCTTGTATAGAGTGTATCAATCACTTGCCAAAGATCTCGTTGCTCATTACACCCTCGTATGGAAATGAGTATAATTCAGTGATCATGGGCCGTCCTAGTGTTGTCGTTCCGCGGTGTCAGGACTTGAATCGCTGAACTGCCGATTCTAATCATCCTATATTACATCTTTGACCGTCATTCGAAACCAGCCGTCCGATTGACGAGGACAAGATGGGGACCAATCCAGCAAGACTGATTAACGTGCGGCGTGGTATCAGATTCGCGGTTTCTACTTCGTCCTTCCTTGAACTATTTGCCTGTGTTAATCTCCGTATGCAGACCTGAGAACGATACAGCGTAAACCTAATAATAGTAAATAATCTTACGCCACTAATA
This sequence comes from Fusarium aywerte, assembly GCA_013186375.1. Taxonomy (NCBI): domain Eukaryota; kingdom Fungi; phylum Ascomycota; class Sordariomycetes; order Hypocreales; family Nectriaceae; genus Fusarium; species Fusarium aywerte. Next base: position 143,583 of record JABCQV010000371.1, on the reverse strand, counting down.
ATGATACTCGAATCTAATACATCGTCTGGTTTCTGGAGTATAGTGTTTGTAGTCCCTTGTCATTCGCACTTGGTGGGTAGGCACCACATGATAGTTAGTATTCATGCGAGTAGTATGTTTGAGACAGTCCCCGTCGGCGACTGATTAATGTTTAAATCGCCAGTATTCTACTGCTCGTCCCCTCTACAGTTTCGCCCAGTGAATACTCATGATAATTTGTTTGATTGGATATATTGTTTTCGTATCTTCGAGAGCTTCATGTCCAAATGCGACTGTCGTGGTTGTATCCATGTTATCAGAGAGTATCTCAAGTTTGCGCTTACACATGGTGCCATATAGATATTATTATCAACTCACGATGATAGCTCGGTTAAATTATAATATAAGATTACTTAAATCAAGTTCGCATGAGAAGAGGGTTTCACGGGATGTTTCATGAGCTGTTGAACGTTTACAGCCAGCTGATCACTTACACGCGTTGAAGTTTAGGTTAATAAGTTGTTCAACAACTAATATTACCCCTCCAAGTGGCACCAAAAACAGTTGAGCAACGAACGCAATGCGTCGGGATTTGCAGCCGGTCGCAGGGTCCCCCTGGAAATAAACTCCCGTCCCAATGCGGTTCAGTTGACATGTGCATTAAGTCTATGAAACTTGCTAGATGGAAACACTAGACGGGAAGTCTGGGGAATATTAACAACCTTTAAGAGAAACAACTTAAACGGTACTTGTTAGTTGCTAGATAATAACTAAGCCTTTTATTTCATGCTTTTCATTATTTCGAAGGGGCCTCGAAGGGTAATGCAGTGGTGTGTCTCTTATGCGAGGAGGTTTTGAGAGGCGTTAGGGATGAAAGGGATGGAACCCAACGCTCAGGTATAAACCTAACCAAGGCCTCCCTCTCTATTTTAATGCCTTAAAAGAAGAATCTACGTGTTTGTTCAAATATTGTTTTATCATCCACCTCTACTTTGAATCTAATTATAAATTACCAATACTCGAAGGCCTCCAACCAACTGACAGAAGCGCTGCCTGAAAAGAGCCTATAACCTAACTCAACTAGTACAGGGGCTCACAGCAACCGCTAGCACGGGTCGCGCAGAGCTAAAAATGGACGCTATCAGGAATTCCGTTAAGGCCCTTCAGGGGATGCTTCCACTGCAACCCGGCAACACGGATGGTAACGAGAAGTTCCCCGATTTTTGTTTACAATCGGAAGTCCAATGCAGCGACGACACCCAGGCTAAGGATAAGGACCAAGAGAACAAAGAAGAGCACCACCACGATCAAAGCCTCAACAACAACAACAACATAGCTAAACAGCATCATCCTCAATTCCATTATCCACGTCCGCATTCTCCATCAGCTTCAATATCGGAATCATCTCGCTTATCGTGCATCTCCACCGTCTCGGCCTCGGCTTCATCTTCTACATCCTCGAGGGTCTCGTCCGCTTCATTCGACTCATTTTCGACTCCAATCTCCGTTGTACTCGACTCCTCTTCACACTCTCCTCGCTCCTCACTTAACAGCAACACCTACTCCTCTCCCGTACCTGAATTTATCGCCCGCAACCGATCTTTCACAGGTGCTTCTTTCTCTTCTGTCTCCTCCTCCCCACCGTGCTCACCGACCCCGCGCACGAGGCGGGACAAGTCACAACTGCATGCTGCGCGAGCGCAACGGTCTGGAAGCACAGCTACGAACGCATCTTTGCCAGTAAAGTTTCATAAAAAGGAGCAATCGACAAGTTCGAGAAAGTTCAGAAGCAATCCCACTCCTGCAGACGCTCTTGCTGCTGTTGAGTCGCATGACCAAAAGTTGGCCAAGATGGCTTTTGCAGAACAGCAAAGATGGGTTACGGTCCAACAAAAGACCTTCACAAAATGGTATGCTTCATGTCCCAATTTTAGGCTATAACATTCTAAAGTCATTCAACACAGGCTCAACACAAAGATTGAGGTTCGCAACCTCGAGGTCAAAGACCTTGTCAAGGATCTCAGCGACGGTGTAAGTTGACTACGGACACTACTTTTGACCAGCTTGACTAACAGTTGTACTTAGGTTATGTTGATTCACCTCCTCGAATGTCTTTCACACGAATCGCTCGGCCGCTATGCATCAAAACCGAAGCTTCGAGTACAAAAATTCGAAAATGCTAACCTGGCACTTGATTTCGTCAAGTCCAGGGGTATCCAGATGACCAACATTGGTGCGGAGGATGTTGTTGATGGCAACCAAAAGATTGTTTTGGGTCTCATCTGGACCTTGATTCTTCGATTCACCATCAGTGACATTAACGAGGAGGGTATGTCAGCAAAGGAGGGTTTGTTGCTCTGGTGTCAACGAAAAACAGCATGCTACGATGAGGTCGAGGTGCGAGACTTCAGCGGCAGCTGGAACGACGGTTTGGCTTTCTGCGCTCTACTTGATATCCACCGACCAGACCTCATCGACTACGACGCCTTGGACAAGTCAGACCACCGAGGCAACATGCAACTGGCGTTCGATATCGCACATAAGGAGATTGGTATCCCTAAGCTGCTGGATGTGGAGGATGTGTGCGATGTCGCCAAGCCTGATGAGCGATCCCTGATGACTTATATCGCCTATTGGTTCCACGCATTCTCGCAAATGGAAAAGGTCGAGAATGCTGGACGTCGTGTTGAAAAGTTTGTCAACAACATGCAAGGCGCTTGGGAGATGCAGAGTGCCTATGAAAGACGGATGCGGGCACTCCTTCAAGCTATTCAGGAGCAGATTGAGATTTGGAAGCAGGCGACATTCGAAGGAACATACGCCGATGCCAAAGCGCAATCGAATCAATTCTTTGATTACAAGAAGGGCAAGAAGCGAGAATGGGTCGCTGAGAAGAGTGACCTAGCCACGCTACTTGGAAACATCAAGACAAAGCTGGGCACTTATCGACTAAGACCGTATGATCCACCCGCGGAATTGAGTTTGGATGCTCTGGAGCAGAGGTGGGCAGAGTTGGCATCAAATGAGATGAGACGTGCCCAGCTCATCAACGAGACAATTCGAGAGTAAGTCTGCCTGCACGAAATATATCTGCCATCCTGACTAACCGTGTTACAGCATCAAGAACGCCCTTCGCAAATCTTTTGCCGACAAGGCAAACGACTTCGCAATGGCTCTTAACACAATGCAACTAGCGATATCTGGTCTTGACGGCGACGTGGAAGACCAATTGCACCATGTCAGGAAGCTAAGCGAGAGTCTCTCCCCCTTGGACCAGTACCTGGACAAGATTTCAGAACTGGACCAGAAGTGTCAAGAGGCCAATATTGAGGAGAACGACTTTACAACTTACACATACGACGAGTTATCATACGAACTGGGTCTTGTCAAGACATCAGTGCAGAAGAAACTTGCTTTCTTGGAAAACCAGATGGTAGCACGAAGCATGACAAATCTGACACCCATTCAGTTGGAAGAGTTTGAGAGTGTCTTCCGCCACTTTGACCGTGACGACACCAACTCTCTGCAGGAGCTCGAATTCAGTGCAGCCCTTGCATCTCTTGGGCTTGTCTTCTCGGAAGATGAGATGCACGACTACTTCCATGCGACATCTGGTGGACGTGACTACGTGACTTTTGAACAATTTATCCGATTCATGGTGGATGTGACAGAAGATCAGAACACGGCAGAGCAAGTCTACCAATCTTTCCGTGAGGTGGCAGATGGAAAGCCATATGTGACAGAGATGGATCTACGACACAGCTTGGTGCCCGACGAAGTGATTGACCAGCTTATTGAGATCATGCCAGAACACAGTGGACCAGACATGTCAGAGGACCGAGGAATGCCGCAATACGACTACATCTCCTTCATGGAGAAACTGATCAACGAGCAAAATAGTGCGCAGGAGGGCTCAGAAGCTGCCCTGCCGGACAGGTCTAATTCTGAGCCACATAGCCCTCAAACCAACGGGGTCTAGGAGAAACAAGAGGGGAATCAGTGGCTAGAGATGCATGCGTCTGTTCAGATGGAACTGAGCATGAAGCTCGATCTAGCGAGCCCGAAAAGGAGGGGAGGAAAACGAAGACAGAGTGAGGCTAAGTGATGAGGCAATGACTCTCTCTCTCTGACCAATACATCACTAGACAGTTTTTTTTTTTGTACAGGCGAAGGTGGAGAGACTTTTGGCAAATGTGTATTCCGTTAGTTATATCAGAGTGGGAGAGTGTATGAATGGAAGGACGGGATAACAACAACATTGGGCGGCTTACCCAGCTTTTCTTTTTGGGTAATACCGCCGTGGGAGTAGTTCTTTTTTAGTTAATACCATGAAGGGAACAGAGACTGGACAAGTCAATGATTCTGCTTATTTAGCCGACAAACCTGGCAGCCAACTTTGGCTTATAAGTGAAGTATAGTGAAGATCAAATTTCAACTTGTGTTTATTAATGTTGGGACTTTGGTGTTCTAAAACATGACAATGAATATTACATGACAGTATTGTGTAGCCAAAAGCGGACAAAAGAGTCAATTGTGCTACAGTTGAGAAGTATAGTCAAGATAATTATTGTAATTGATCTTACTATAGGTACTCAGGACCCATTGGGAGGCAATAAAGACGTGCAGCGAATGTGTTTCATTTCCGCCTTTTTTAGTGCTTGCTCACTCGGCGTAGGGTTAATTTGGCCGAAGTAGATTGAGACCGATAAAGTGGCATGGCCCGTTTGAACATAAATTTTCCGACCGTTGAGAAGGATAAATTGAAGCCGATGACGGCGACACCGTCATTTATACCGCTCTGTTTAGGTGACCGAATCGCCCCCAGGCCAGCTGTTTATTCAAATCATCTGTAGAGCCGGTGTCGGGTCACATTCTATTTATTGTAGACCCGGGTTGTGTGAAGTGGAGTTCCAGTCTTAGCCTTGCGCAATCCATTGACAAAAAAAGTTGCTGGGGGCAATAACTATTACAGATTCGTTCTTTCTTTTCTTTTACTGATTTCTCTGTCTGCTTAGTTTGTAACCAAATTCAACTGTCGAACAAAGGACCTGCAAGGCCAATTCGATTCAGAGTCAAATCGCCAGCATGTCTTGTCGTTCACAGCTCTTCCGCGCCCTCAGAGCGCCCGCCTCCGGTAGCAGGAGGACTACTTCTCTGAGGGGGGCCAATACTCTCAGCAGAGGCCTCGTCCACTCTCAAACACCTGCTCGATGCATCTCGACAACAGCCGCGAGACTCGTTTCTCCCACGCGGGCTCAGCAGAGCAAGCTTACGTCCGAGACATACCCGCAGCTCGAGCGTGACTCGCGGTTCGCTCAAGTTACGCCCGAGCATGTTGCGCGCTTCCGGGAGATCTTGGGTGACAACCCCTCGGCGATCATCGACGGAGTCACAAATGGAACGGGCGTAGACGCAGCCGACTTTGATATGTACAACGAGGATTGGATGCACAAGTACAAGGGCCAGTCCAAGCTGGTGCTGAGACCAGGCAACACTGAGGAAGTTAGTGGCATCCTCAAGTACTGTAACGAGCAGCGTCTGGCTGTCGTGCCCCAGGGTGGAAACACAGGTCTCGTGGGAGGCTCTGTTCCCGTTTTTGACGAGATCGTCATCAGCATGTCCCGCATGAATGAGATCCGCTCTTTTGACGATGTCAGCGGCTCCCTCGTTATTGACACTGGTTGTGTCCTCGAGGCTGTCGATACGTACCTTGCCAAAAAGGGTTTTATCTTTCCTCTCGACCTCGGCGCCAAGGGCTCATGCCACGTCGGTGGAAACGTAGCCACAAACGCTGGCGGCTTGCGATTGCTCCGTTACGGCAGCTTGCACGGTACTGTTCTTGGTGTTGAGGCGGTTCTGCCTAATGGGACCATCATCAATGACCTGTGCACCCTGCGCAAGAACAACACTGGCTACGATGTCAAGCAGCTCTTTATTGGTGCTGAGGGAACTTTGGGTATCATCACAAAGATCGCCATCCAGTGCCCGCAGCGCTCTTCTGCGGTTAATGTCGCCGTCTTCGGCTTAGAGTCATATGATAAGGCTCAACTCGCCTTCCGTGAGGCTAAGAAGCAACTGGGAGAAATCTTGTCTGCCTTCGAGCTGATGGATGGCCGCAGTCAGAGGATTGTGTCAGAGATCAAGGGTCAGGAGCATCCTCTCGAGGGTGAGTATCCTTTCTACTGCCTGATTGAGACGAGTGGTTCCAACGGCGAGCATGACTACGCAAAGCTCGAGACCTTCCTCGAGGATGTTATGACTCGTGAGGTTATTGCGGATGGTGTCGTTGCCCAAGATGAAACACAGCTTCGCAACCTGTGGGGCTGGCGTGAGGGCATCACCGAGTGCATGGGCACCTGGGGTGGCGTCTACAAGTACGATATCTCAATCCCCCTCAACGAGATGTATAAGCTTGTTGAGGACACAAAGGCCCGTATGACCGATGCTGGCCTATTGGGCGACACACCTGACCACCCGGTTGTCGCCGTCACAGGCTATGGCCATATGGGCGATTCCAACTTGCATCTCAACATCCCTGTGCGCCGATATGATCCCGCCGTGGAGAAAGCCTTGGAGCCATGGGTGTATGAGTGGATTCAGAAGCGCAGCGGCAGCATCAGCGCTGAGCATGGCTTGGGACTCGCAAAGAAGAACTACATCGGCTACAGCCGAGACGACACCACGATTGGTGTAATGAAGCAGATTAAGAACCTTTTTGATCCTGTAAGTTTCACTCACACCCTTTCCCATTCCCTTTTTCCTTCCCGTGCCAGCTCCTGTCACACGTTTTGTATACCCAGCCCTGTCATCTCTATCCCGATGTTTCGTTTCCTACGTTGCATTCTTTCTGACCTTAGGGCTGACACCTGACCCAGAATGGCATCATGAACCCCTACAAGTATATCTGATACCCCGGTCTCTTTGGTTCCGTATCCGAGTGACAACATATGCATATCTTACCCCCTTGCTCTGCAACGTCATGCAGTACGTGCTACTTGCTCAATTAATTCCAACTCCGTCTATGCCATAGTAGATCGTGGGAGTCATAGAGCAAATCTTCATGCACGAGCGCTGTGAGTAATGGCGCCCAGAATGAACAATGGTGCAGTACTGTGGTTGCAGAAGCTATCTGAATATAAGCTCGATAGATTAAGCATTAAATGTACATTGATTGGATATCTGTGTAAATTAAAAGCGAATAGTTCGATAAGTAGAGTAGTGGTTAGTCCATAGAGCGGAAACAGTTTCGCAACTCGGAGGCTTTTTGAGTCCGTTGTCATAGCCCATCCATGGTTCATATCCAGGAATACCTCAACCACGACCGAATATTGTAGCATGGGTCTGTATGCTGATCTCCCAAGTTTCAGTGTGTTAGTATCCCGTTGCATCTACTGCTGTGCTGTCCTTGATAGGAGGGGGAGGGGGCCTATTTCCACCTCGTGATTATTTGGAATCTGTCATTCTCACCCTACTCCTACAGGTAAGCTTCAGCTCTAAGAAATTGACAACCAACGAGGAGCCATCACAACCCTTCCACACACAGACCTCCCTGTCAGCCTTATAGGGCGGAACTGCTGCAGCTCAGAAACACCTTCTCCACACATACCGATGCGCTAGACCAAAAGTCCCCTAGCAGGCGAAGACTGCTTACTTGTTCAGATATAACACCCATGTTCCTAAGTCCCTGCCGTGGGTCATTCTCATCGGCAGCGTCACTCGTGCCCCGGTGCCAGTTGATTCCATAGCACAGCCCATTTCGTCATAATATCGAGCCTCAGCCCTCGAACGGTAGGTTGCGCCCTTAGTGGATACGTAAGCTTGGGTCGATTCCAGGCGTTTGGTTCGTCATATTCGTCGTGTAGGCCGGATCTCATTTGCAAGATGAAACCATCATAGATAATTGCGATGTAAGATGTTTTCGAATCTTCATAGCGAGATGACTCTACCTGCGGTAGGTAGTGAATGACACAAGCCTCCATGCATGTGTGGAATATGAACTTTTGTTGTGTGGGGGGATAAACATAGGCAGGATGCCCTATTCCAACAGGTGCTGGTGAATGTTTAGTTGCAGCATCGCATACGGCGTTGCCGAGATCCTGGTTGTAACTCCAATGGTTCGATTATAACAGTAGCTGCCTCGGACTAAAGTTGCGACAACGACATATCCGACTCCGTAACTCATCTTGAGAAAAGACAAGAAAAAGAACAAAAAGAAAGTGCCTATCATGGTTGGTGTTCCTGGGAAATACAAAGGCTGCGAGACGTGCCGACGTAGGAGAGTCAAAGTTGGTTTTCTATTCCGTTGACCGTGAATCCCAAGTTGAATTAACAACACCAACTAGTGCAGCAACGAGAGGCCGTCCTGCCAGAAGTGCATAGCAAGCGGGAGGGAATGCGAAGGCTATAATAGAAAACGAGTCTTCATCACCGGAACACCGCAGAACAAGGGCCGAGTGGCCTCTCACCCCAGGAAGGGTTCGTCGTCAAAGAAGCAAAGGTCGCCATCATTCGAAGAACAGCCTAAAACGCTCGACATCGCCCCAGTTCAACCTCTTACTTCGGCTTGGGAGAATCATACACCTTTGTCGAGTCAAGGCGTTGAATGTTCAGTTCTCGTCTCAGCCCTGAACACTAGGCTTCCATATATATTGCCAGACACTTCAGCTGGGGATGACTCTGCACCTTTTCACATCACCTTGCCGCCATACACACCGACTGAGATCCAGCCTTTGATGGGCGAAGGAGACTTCAATGTGAGGGTAAAATGTTTAGCGCGCTTACGAAGTGTGCATGAGCAAGATGAATCAGTGCAGAACTACTGTATCTTTTTTTTCGAGGTTGGTGCACGAATTGCCAGCTCAAGTCTCAATCGAATTGTCACTAACATCTGTTAGCATGCAACTGCATATGGATTTGGCGAATCTGGATCCAGTCAAGTGAGAAGATTGGGGCCGGCTCATTTTGGCCATTTCCCTAATCACCATTTCTTCGTCCGGGTTTATCGGCCTTTAGCCGTAAGTAGTGCTCAAAGATGTTTGTCGCTACTGTTGTACTGAGTGGATTAAAGACCGGATTTGCTCTCATTAGGCGACAAGATACGTTTGTCTCGTCCTATGACTGGAAAACGATTCCGTGGCAAAGACATCCAAAATCTCTTCTGGACAGCCTCCTGGATCACGTCCTATTCTTGCCAGCAATCTTTGCCCAAGTCGACCATATAATGCCATTGGAAGCCACGCTCAGTCGGTGGTATCATGCTCAGCAAGTTCTCCGGAATTGTCTTTCGCTTGAAAGACACTTCAATGCTTGGCACCAGCTAGCAAACCAACCTAGCAATGAATATCCCATGGCTTACTGGGCCGAGGAGATTATCAGCCCCAGTGGTTTTATTCCATTCTCGAATACGTATGCCTTTAGAGACGGAAACACTGGTCTTGCATTTCTGTATTACTGGATGACACAGATCTTTTTTCATCAATGTATAGAGAATTTGCACCGGATCATATACCAGCCGGTTATCGATGCGTATCCTAATATGTGGCCCGAATTGCCGTACGATCTGCAGGTCGACATTGGTCAATATCAGCATGGGCGTATGTTTGCTGCCGAAATCTGTCGTGGGCTCGATTCAGTTCTCCAAGAGACAGTCCAGCCTGATATGTTGATCATGCCGATGAAAGTAGCGATGGACCTCTATCAAGACATACATACGACTTCGCAGGATGGGCTGATGGAGATAATGTGGATTGAAAACTTCCGATCTCGGTTACTTGCCAAGGGACAGCATGTTGCTGGCGTTTTGCAAAGCCAAAAATGGTTCGAAGTTGCGACTTTCTGATCAAGAAGATATTTGATATGTCTTCATTGAAAGCTATGCTCTTGGCATACACCTCATCTCATCCTTTGTCTTCTTCTTTCTCCTATTCTCAGGCTTCATAAGGAAACAATAAGATCGTGATTATTTAAGATATAGTTGGATTTGATCTCGTGGTAGGTTAATAAAAAGTAGAGCTGGGAGTTTTATATCGGAACCGTCATTTTCTTGATCCAGAGAAAAGCATTATTGTGATATAAACGACACAAACAAATAGACTAATATGAAAGTTGCAAAGTGCGAGAGCCGTGTGTGTATATCTATACCCACGGTAAGCCATGTGCGGAATATAGCTTTTCCGGCTTGGTTGCTGTCCGCTAGCTGGGGAGCTCCAGCTCTCAGCCTTCCCGTCCGCAGGTAACTGGCAGGCTGCCGTTCTGACGAAGCTTAGCACCCCAGCACATCAACGTCAACACCCATCGACCAAATCCAGCACCAACCCCTCGATTCGCTTTCACCACACGAATAAAGATTCGAACTATTCCCAAGTACGGTGCTCTCAAAATCAATTTCTTCTAAACCTACATAATGGCTTCCGGTTACGACAGAGCTCTGTCGGGTGAGTTCCTATAGCGTTCTATGCTTAATGATACATCGCTAACTAGAGATTCAGTCTTCAGGTTGGTTTCATAGTCACACTGCACACGAAGCTCCCTAACATTGTACTAGTCCCGATGGTCACGTTTTCCAAGTCGAGTATGCCGGTGAAGCTGTCAAGCGAGGTGTGTTCCAGGTCCTTGATTGATACCATTATCGCGGTAGCTTATACCCTTAATAGGAACATGTGCTGTCGGTGTCAAAGGTACCGACGTCGTCGTGCTAGGATGTGAGAAGCGCTCGGCTATGAAGTTGCAAGATACCCGCATCACGCCTTCCAAGATCCAACTTCTCGACAACCACGTCGCTCTCGCCTTCGCTGGCCTAAACGCAGACGCTCGTATCCTCGTCGATAAGGCGCGGTTAGAGGCACAGTCCCACCGTCTCTCGGTCGAAGACCCCGTCACCATCGATTACATCACCAAATATGTTGCCGGTGTTCAGCAACGATACACGCAAGCTGGTGGTGTCCGACCGTTCGGTATTAGCACTCTGATTGTTGGCTTCGATCACGGCAGCGACGTCCCCCGACTTTACCAGACCGAGCCCTCTGGTATCTACTCTGCATGGTAAGATATTTGTGAATCTTTCTTGACAGGAACCAAGAAGCTGACTCTCCCGCAGGAAAGCCAATGCTATCGGTCGTTCAAGCAAGACGGTCCGCGAGTTCCTCGAGCGAAACTACAAGGAGGACATGAACCGAGAGGCAACCATCCGACTGGCTATCAAGTCGCTGCTTGAGGTTGTCCAAACCGGAGCCAAGAACATCGAGATCTCCCTGATGGCACCAGGTGCTACTATTGAGACTCTGCCCACATCGGAGATCGAGGGTTACGTCAAGGAGATTGAGCAGGAGAAGCAGGAAGAGGCTGCCAAGAAGAAGACGGGCCGGACCCCTGGAACTGGCAGTGCTGCTATCCTAACTAGATCTCAGGATGACTCGGCTGCGGAATAAAGAGGCATATGGAGAAGGGATACATAGACAAGCGCATTAAGTCTCTAGAACCAGACCCGAGCGCCATTGTATTAACATAAGTAATGACGGGATGCACTCTATTAGATTTGTTCCCCACGTAAGTGACAACTCGCTATGTACCACTGTACCCTGAACGCCGTGACTTTTCCCCTGCCACCAGACTACTTCAATTATCCTAGCTTGTCGGCATCATCTGTCGGGTCGAAGATGGACCTGATGCCCCTTGTCTTTTGCCTGTCGTCCTTGAGCATTTTGTTGTCCATTCGCACGTCCTCGCTCTCGATCGATAGAGCCGCCTGTGGTGTCTTCGCTTCGATAACAAAATGGTTGTCGCAGTGAGGGCAGAACTCGTCGGCCTCCTCAAACTCCTTAACGTCCTTTCGGAAGCATTTCCTGCACTTCTTGCAGGCAAAGATCATTTCGAAGCTTTCCTTTAGAGGGTGATTCTCTTGTTCACTGTGGCACTCGACGCAGTCAAACCATTTTCTGCCTACACGCAAAGTTAGTTTCGTAAGCTTAGGCAACATTGAGAAGTTGCAAGCGCCAACTTCAAGATGGCGACGTACAGCATGGCGACCGAACGGCAACTTGGGCGTTGAGAATGTGTTTGCTGAATATCCATTAGTCTTCTTGAATAAAGTGCTTGCGTTGAGTTGCATCATACCACATATTGAAAAGTCGTAGCTATGAGCTGGCGAGAATGTTTCTGTAGACAATTCAGAATTGCGGTGTCTGTAGAATAGTTGCAGCTCAAGTTTAGACGAAAGTTGGAGAGTTTCGGCGGGGTGTATTATTCAGACTTTCGGGACTGGACGCACTTTAGCCTGCCCGCCCCTACAGTAGGCCCCTGACATGAGCCACGCTAAAACGGAGCGCAGCGAGGCAGATCAAGGTTCCACTTAAACCATTAGTCATCACGATTCAGTGACGCTCATCATGAACGCCTGGGCGCATTCTTTCAAGCTCCAATTCTCCTTCACTTTCTACATTCATTTTTCACGATACCCGCCAACGACATTCGTACCTGCTCGCCAACCCGATAAAAATGCCGCCCAAAAGAAAAGCTGGCGGTGCTGTGCAGGGCGGAGCGAAAGTCGGCAGGTCTTCGCGGATGTCGACGCCTGGCGCTGCAACGCCACGAACGATCGATAGCACTGAAGAGGTGCCGGACGAAGACGAGGCCCCTGTCGATGAGGCTCTGGAACGTGATTTGAATAAAAATATAGACATATTCTCCCTCGATCGCTACCAGAAGAGACACGCGATTCGAGATCCTCTTCCACATATCTTTGGCGATCGTGATTTCTCCTACCTGGTTCTGAAGAAGGACCATCAGAACCGACCTCTTTGGATTGATCCTCAAAAGGGTCGCATCATTCTCGAGAGTTTTAACCCGCTCGCGGAGCAAGCCCAAGATTTCCTCATCACCATCTCCGAACCGTTATCACGACCGACCTTCATGCATGAGTACGCCCTCACAACACATAGTTTATACGCTGCTGTCTCTGTTGGACTCTCGCCAGAGGATATCATCAACACTCTAGACCGGTTTCTCAAGACGCCTTTGCCAGACGAAATTCGGAACTTCATTACAAGCTGTACTCAGAGTTACGGCAAGGTGAAGCTGGTTCTCAAGAACACCAAGTACTACGTCGAAAGTCCTGATCCAAACATGCTCCAAACCCTTCTCAAGAACCCCAAAATCGGACCCTTGCGTGTACAGGGCACAGAAGAGATCACAACATCAGTAGCGCCCAAGATTGGTGGTCTTGTTATTCCTGGTACACAGAATGCGGCAGGAGTGAAGCAGGCGAATGGTCTTGGTCAGTCGGGCGAGCAAGGCAAGGACGGCCAGCCTGTTCAAGAAGGCGAGGTCTTCGCGACACTCAACGAGGAAGATGATGAGGATCAAGAAGTGACACATTCGTTCGAGATTGCGGACAAGGACGTCGAAACCGTACAGAAGGAATGCTTGAACCTGGGATACCCGGTGCTTGAAGAGTATGATTTCCGAAGAGATGAAGCCAACGCCAACCTGGATATCGATCTTAAGCCAGGTACTCAGATTCGACCTTACCAGGAAAAGAGTCTGAGTAAAATGTTCGGTAACGGACGAGCCAAGAGTGGACTGATCGTCTTGCCTTGTGGTGCTGGAAAGACGCTGGTGGGTATCACAGCAGCATGTACTATCAAGAAAGGCGTCATCGTTCTTTGCACGAGTTCTATGTCAGTCGTGCAATGGCGGAATGAGTTCTTGAAGTGGTCCAACATCAACCCTGATGACATTGTCGCATTCACATCTGACTCCAAGAACAATGTCTTCACTGGAAGTACAGGTATTATCGTCACAACATATGCAATGGTCACACAATCCCGAGCACGATCCTATGATGCGGAGAAGATGATGAAGTTTTTGACCGGTCGAGAATGGGGTCTGATGCTGCTGGATGAGGTGCACGTTGTGCCCGCCAATATTTTCAGAAAGGTGACGTCCTCAATCAAGACTCACTCTAAGCTCGGACTCACGGCAACACTCCTGCGAGAAGACGACAAGATTTCGGATCTGAACTTCTTGATCGGACCAAAGCTATTCGAAGCCAACTGGATGGAGCTTTCAAAGCAAGGACATATCGCCAGAGTTCAGTGTGCTGAAGTCTGGTGCCCAATGCCTACCGAGTTTTACGACCAGTACCTCAAGGCACCAAGCCGAAAGAAGGGTCTGCTCTATATCATGAACCCGCGAAAGTTCCAGGCTTGCCAGTATCTTATCAACTATCACGAGTCACGTGGAGACAAGATCATTGTCTTCTCAGACAACGTGTATGCTCTCAAGGCATATGCTTTGAAGCTTCAGAAGGCGTTTATTTATGGTGGCACTGGCCAAGCAGAACGTCTACAAGTGTTGGAGAACTTCCAGCACAACCCGAACGTCAACACGCTTTTCTTGTCAAAGATTGGGGATACATCCCTTGATCTACCGGAAGCTACGTGCCTCATCCAGATCTCTTCACACTACGGTTCCCGTCGTCAAGAGGCCCAGCGTTTAGGCCGAATTCTACGAGCCAAGCGACGTAACGATGAGGGTTTCAACGCTTTCTTCTACTCGCTTGTTTCAAAAGACACCCAGGAAATGTACTTTTCTTCCAAACGTCAAGCTTTCCTTGTCGACCAGGGATATGCTTTCAAGGTTATTACACAGCTCGCCAACATCGAGAAGACGCCTGGCCTGGCGTTTGCAGATGTCTCGGAGCGTCGAGAGCTATTACAAAAGGTGCTTGTGGAGAATGAGAGCATGGAGGAGGATGATCCTAATGACGACATGTTCCATCAAGGCACTATGGGACGCAAGAAGAAGAAGGGGGCCCGACGAACAGCAGGAACCCTTGGTGAGCTCAGCGGTGGCCAAGACATGGCGTACATCGAGCAGAACAAGAAGATGTCAGCAAAGCGCAAGAAGGCAGACAGCAATGCCTTCTTCAAGAAGATTGGACGAGAGAATGCCCGGCGTGCGGCCGCGCAGTAATAGAGGAGAGATTGAAATCGGATAATGGAAGAAGCAATACGTTGGATGATGAAAAAGCGCTATCCTAGATTTCGGGAATATGCATAAATCAGATTGTCGATGATTAATTATGTTTTGGAGGCACAAGGGTGGAGAAGACTCGGCGTTCAGGAAACGAAACAGCATGGCACGGCTATAGCCGATCAAATTATAAGCAATAGATCCAATCAAGCATATTGACAATGAAAAAATGGATGACTCGGTGCAGTGAATGACTTGCTATCCACGCATGGGGATAAGGACAGCGCATAAGTCAGGAAGCCAGGTGACATGACGATGTTGGACAAGATAAGGTGACGCCGTGATTTGACTGTTCTGTAACAAAACTCAATTTATCCATATCAGATCTCGGAAAAAAAGGCAGACATCATAGCATTACAGGGTGACATGTATCACACCACAGACAGGTATTAGTGTGACACAACTGCAGTACTACTACAGAGCGTGATACGATACCAAGGGCAGTCGAAAAAAGGACAAGTAAATACCACATACAATCTCGTCAAGTAGAGATTATATCGACAGATAGCTTCGCCGTACTCCGTAGTTGTTTTAACAATTAGAGCCATAGCTCTCAATTGAAACTGGGGCCCTACGAACTAGTGCCACCCTAGTGTTCCGGGGAGAAAGCTTGGCGATACTAGGGTTTGATCTCAATTTCTGGTTGCATTTTGTATTACAACCTCGAAAAATTTACGATGAATTTCGACCATAGACCCGTCATCTTTTTCGCGCTGTCAGTCATCATACAATACTTACTGATAATACGAGGTATGTGTGACATTCTGACTTGATAAGGGCGAGGCGGTCTGGACCTGGAAGTTTCTCATATTTCATCTTGCATGGCTCTTTGCATAACCTCCCTGGAAACGACGGCTTGGTAGCCATTGGTCCCAAATGAAAGTGACTAACGTACATGCAGGCAAATGGTTGCGTCTCAGCCACAGAGCGTTAGAAAACGTGTATACGGGCGTAATGCTGGGTCGTGGCGTGTGCAGGAAGGGAACAAGGAGCTGTGACATCACATTATGTGCAGTATGCTCTTGTCTTTTGTAGCGGAATAGCGGAGCGGTGATCGCGAAAATTTGATAGTCAGTGTTGAGTCCAGGAATAACAATGATATGAGGGATTTCGCTCGCCTCTGCTCTATCAAGGAAAGGCGAACGGATGGATCACGATCAATGCCCTGTATTTTCGCCTATTCTCGTGAGAAACGGCCCTAATATTTTGGGGACTGGCCTGGGCTTAAGGCAAGGGTGATAATTGCCTGTCCGAACGAGCCCCTTTTGAACTGGACAATGCGCCCACCCATATCTGAGTTCTGGGCTGTTCACTTTGCTACGGTCCTTGACCGACTTTGTCGCTATTTTGTACGACCCAAGTTAACCCTTTGTTTAACTCGAACAAGCACGTGTAAGTTGTTTCACCACACCCACCAGTTTTCAAGATCTCCAAATTGGCTTGGCGTTTTGAATTGGAGATTGTTTTGATGGGAATGTCATTGGTCCGATAGTAACAGTGTAGCACACAGACAGCAGACAAGGACAAGGCTTTGTGGTGACATGCAGGGAAAAAAGGAACTTTCAAATTCCAAAATTCCAAAGCTTACAAAACCCCCGTCATGACGTTGTCCATTGATACGTAGGGACTATCAGGGTCAAGAAAGTCGATTTAGTACATAGTGATAGTCATAAATAGCCGGTGAAGAGGTAAAGATGAACAGTGATCTCATCTGGAACACAAAAAATGCCTGGCGTCATCAATGCCTGATCAGATCAGCTTTGGTTGTTGCCTGACTTGGATGAAAGCTTGCCAATCAACGGATACTATGTCAGGGTCAGCGGGCATTTCAACGGTCTCTACCACCGTTTAGTTGTAGTGCTTGTTCGCGTGTATACTGTAGATACGATGCGCTTGACCAAGCAAGTAGTTTCATGCTGGGAGTCTACTCCGCCGTGTCCCTCCTTCTTTCACCCTTGCGCTCTCCCTTTCCGCCGCTCGTGAAAACTAAGTGCCGTAGAGGAGGAAAGATTAAAACAACAAACTCGGGATCCCAATGGAGCCGCTAGGTTAATGGGCGAACGTCTACCAGTGCCGGGGAACTGATTCCGCGCATTGGCGGTGGATTCCTCTCTTCGTCGTAAAAAAGAAGCCAATAAAGCCTCAGCTCATTTTTTCCCTCTCCGTGTCTCTGTTTCCCGCCGTCCGTCGGGTCTCCATCTGCAGGCATCCAGGCCCTCCATAATCCCTGTTCTGGCCCTGTCAATGCCGCGTGCTCACGGACTGCTCAGGTAGGCTAGGGGTGTGTACCTGGATCGTTGATGGACCCGGTATCTTGGTCCCATCTTGGCGTTCCATCCCATCCAAGTTTGTTACTCTGGCTGTTCTCTGAGGTGAACTCCCTTGCTTGTGCGCTGTAATTTTTTTTCTTTTTTCGGAGCGAAAAGCACAGCCAAGAGACGGAAGCATGCATGGTGTGGTATGGCATGGTATTGTATGGTCGATCAGGTTATCATGACATGGATTCGAGGACCCTTTGAATTTATCAGTAGCTCCCTCGTGGCTGGTTCGCAAAGTCCGAGTCGTCGCCGTCGTCTTTGTTTTGGCCGGTCAATGCTTCATTTTGTCTCTCGGTTCGAAGTACTGTAATATCTGTGTGTAGGCGCTTTAAGGCAGGCGGTATCTGTGAACAGGGCTCCTTCCATGGTTCTTTCGATGATTACCCTGCCCTGCCTCCTTCCCGCAACTCCCGCTACAGCTTACACGACCGGTATTTGGCTCGGACACCTTATCTATAGAAATTTTCTCTAATTCTACCTATTTTTGTTCTGTTTATCTAACCCCCCTATATCTAAGTGTCCTTCTTCAACTCCATGTCTACCTTCCTCCTTAACTTCTCCAGTTTGATCGCCACCTTCAATTGAGACGTTTTCATCAACTCAATATGCTCCTTTACTCGCAAATCAATCAACTTTTGCCGTCAATCAGGACGCTCTTTGGCTAGTCGAGCGTCTAGACTACAGTACGGTGCTGTCCGGTACAGCTTGCGCCCTTTTTTCTCGCCCGCCACCCATCATAACTGCAGTGTTCAGTCAGATTGGCCACTAAGATTGCCCCAGAGACTCACTTCGCAATCCATTCTTGTTCCTTTTTAAAGTTCGAACTTCTTCAGGTTCCTGTACCCGCACTCCCTCCCAAGAAAACCCTGTTCTAGGTGCAGCAAATCCTCCGCCGCCGTCCTTGAGTCTCCGCCTTAGTTACTCCATAACCATTACAGTAGCCATGGTCATGGTCTAGTCTACAACAAGCTTGGCGACTAATACCAACCCAAATAGCTGCGAGATCCTCTCTGCTCCTGCTTTATTCTTTTTCATCTCTATTATAGCTACAAAAGATTCCAGCCGTCTTCCCTCTCTATCTTGACGATATGACAGCCGAGGCGCGCGCCTCTATATGGGCGCGGCTCAAGGCTGTTAAGCCGCCCTTCGTCTCAAAGAAACCGCATTTTAACTTTATTTCCATACATTGTAAGTCGAGTTGCATGCATTCGTCTCATATTCCCCCCATACTACCTCTTAGGTTCAACCCCACGCAGATATGGACTCGTTGCTTTTTATACAGCATCAATCCTTAATTTCGAGTTTCAGTCTAACCGTTGTTCATAGACACATGGATTATTGGCGCGACATTGCTGGCTTCTGTCATCATTTATGGTTCTGGGCGCGGCAAAACTTCTTATGTCGATTGCCTCATGTTCGCCAGTGGAGCCAATACGCAGGCTGGGCTAAATCCTATTGACGTCAACCTTCTCAATACCTTTCAACAAGTCGTTGTTTATTTCTTCACGATAACGTCTAACCCTATCACTTTACATACCTCGGTTGTCTTCCTACGCCTCTACTGGTTCGAAAAGAGGTTTCAAGGTTGGGTGACAGACGCCCGACAGCGTCGCGCTACCATCTCTAAGGCTAAGACCCGTCCCCGAAACGATGACCGTCAGACTGAAGAAGGCGTGAATGGCCGGCATATCACCGTTGTGCCTGCTCAGGGACGACGTCCACGTATCACCAACGACGGCATCTTGTTGGATGGGAGCGAGGCCTTTCAATCCCAGGCGATTGTCGACGACGATGACGACAATGAACACCAGCCGCGCAAACCACAACCTGCGAGTAGCGACGAGAGCGACACTGTTTCTGCTGGACGATCCAATAGCATAGAGCTCAGTCCACTCGAAAAGCCTGATCAAGCCCACCATGGCAACAGAGATGGGTGGAAAGAGGAGCACGGCAGAACACAGAATGCGCCACCTGGTATCAAATTTGCCGAGACTGTTAAGAGAAGCGACGGAGTCGACGATGACTTGACTAAGTTTCCACAACGAAGAACTCACGCAGAACACATAGCCATCTTGGAGCGTCAACGAAACCAAGATAACGAGGTGTTGAGAATTCCCGGACCACGAGAAACTGAGAGAGGAATGGGCCCGCGAAGGTTGGAAGATGACGATGGTGACGATGATAACAACACTATCGCCATGACGAGAACAGTGGAATCGAGACCGGATCATGCGACCATCGACTCGAGGGCGCCGGCTGGCCGTAGGCCAACAATCGTTATTGCGGAGCCGAAACGTCCCATCAAACACGAATTGACCGACGATGCCAGAGCTATTGGCGGCACTCTCGAAGCTCTTAGAATGCGAAAGCCTCGTATCTTCAACCGTGGCCAAAAGGAGACGCACGAAGATAATGAAAGCACAATGCGTCGTGCTTTCCGAACTCGCACAATAGATACCATCAGGTCGGCTTTGACGAGCGATCACACCAAGGACATGCCTTACCTCAGTTATACCCCAACAATGGGTCGCAATTCTAACTTTGTGGGGTTAACCCTTGAGCAGCGAGAGGAATTGGGCGGCATTGAATATCGCTCACTGAGGACTCTGGCCGTAATATTGCTTTCTTACTTTTGGGGCTTCCAGCTTATTGCTGTAACCTTCCTCTTGCCTTACATTCTCCACAATGAAAAGTATGGCAGTATCGTTGAAGGCGATGCCGTTTCGAGAACTTGGTGGGGATTCTGGACAGCTAACTCGGCTTTCAACGATCTGGGTCTGACCTTGACCCCGGACAGCATGAACTCCTTCAATACTTCGGAGTATGTCATGATGATCATGTGGTTCTTCATCATCATTGGAAATACTGGTTTTCCTGTCATGCTGCGTTTCGTTATTTGGGTACTGTCTAAACTCGTGCCTACGAACACCGGCCTCTGGGAGGAGCTCAGATTCCTTCTCGATCACCCTCGTCGTTGCTTCACCCTCCTCTTTCCCTCAAGCGCCAACTGGTGGCTGTTTTGGATTCTCGTCGCTTTGAACGCTATCGATCTGCTATTCTTCGTCGTACTTGATTTGAATTCGGGTCCGGTCGCTGAACTACCGGTGCATACTCGCATTGCTGATGGTCTCTTCCAAGCCGCTTCTACTCGCACTGCGGGCTTCTCTTGTTTCAGCTTGAGCGACCTCCATCCTGCTATTCCGGTGTTGTACATGATCATGATGTACATTTCCATCTTCCCCATTGCTATTTCCATTCGCCGAACCAATGTCTACGAAGAAAAGTCTCTCGGAGTATACAGCAGCAAGAAAGACGAAGACGAGGAAGAATCAGCTAGTGCTCTCAACTACGTCGGCACCCACTTGCGGCGTCAACTCTCCTTCGATTTGTGGTACGTCTTTGTGGGTTTCTTCTTCCTCGCCATAAGCGAAGGCAGCAGCCTTAAAGCGAAGGACTTCAACTTGTTCGATATTCTCTTTGAGGTCATCAGCGCGTATGGAACTGTCGGTCTGAGTATGGGCGTGCCCAATGTCAATGCCTCTCTTTGCTCGCAGTTTACTGTTGTTGGCAAACTCATTATTGTTGCCATGCAAATTCGTGGTCGACATCGCGGCTTGCCGTATGGCTTGGATCGCGCCGTCCTTCTGCCAAGCGAAGCACGCTTCCAGAAAGAAGCCGAGGAAAACCAACCAATTCTTATTCGCACACGTACAAATGCGTCCATGGGAGCAACGTCTGGCATGGAACCTCCAACAAGTCCCGGTTTCCCTGGCCGAAGAGGGAGTATGAACCGTTTTCGCGAGCGAGCAAACAGCCGCATCATTTCCCAGTTCCTCTATCCTGGACCTGTTATTCCCAGTGACGAGATACATGGCCACAAGCGCGGAACCTCAAATAATTCTAATAACTTACGGGACTTCACACGATCGAATACTGAGCCAGTATTTGACGAAGAAAAGGATGAGGTTCCTCCCCTGCGGCCCATCGAATCCCACCAATTTACGCCTCATCGGGCAGAGACAGGCTAGACAACGCAGAAATTGTTTCAACCGCACATACTTGGGTCTGACGTGCTTTATCTTTACACAGTGCTCATTCCGCTTCCTCTTGGAAACAACCGTTTTGGTTCCGTCATATCATATTTACGACCTCGATAATTTCCAAAGAAAAGGCGATTTTTATTTTTGAAAAGGGGTCCAGGCGTTCAGCATCAGCATCACGACAATATAGACGGAGCTATGGAAGGAAATGACAGAGCGCAGGCTTAGGTTTCATATCGAATCTGATATTAAAAAGTTCATAGGTCTTAAGCACAGTTGCTTAATAGTGTACACTCTTGGGGCGTTATAATCTTATGGCAGGGTCTGCACTATACAGACGGTTTCGTTTTGCTTTTTGAGAACTCATGTGCATTCCTTGTTGAACTTGACATACATTAGTAGTTTTCGTTTTCAATAGATGGCAATACTGCCTCGGGTGGAAGCCCACATTAACTTTTGCTCTTCCATCTCAATTCGGTTGAACATATTCCTGTACACTTAGAATCAGATATCGGCAACGTCACAATATTGAGCAGTTGTACCGGCTATTCCAATTACTGTATCCTGATGCATTAACTCTAATGAATCTATGTGGATGTAAACTAAGCACCCCTTTCACTTTGTCTCAAATGCGCCAATATCCTTTAATGCACCGGCCAAGCGGCGATAGTCTCGTAACAGGTCAAGAACTTCACCCAGTTTTAGCTCACCAGGTGTTTGTATTTCCATGAATCGCTTGTTGGGCGGCGCAATCTTGGGGGTCTCTTTGGGCGGAAGAGCTGTAGCAATGTCAGGAAAAGCCTGCATGAGTTAGTATCGAAAACATTATATGCTCCAACAAAGGTCGTTGACTTACTGTTCCCAGATCCCCACTGTCTGCAGGCTTGGCTGTCTCCTTGGCTGTCTCCTTGGCTGCCGGTACTGGCGGCGTTGTAGGGGTGTTGCGCCCAAAGCCGCGGATCATGCTAATACTGGGAAGACGAGCCATGGGGTTGAAGGAGTTACCCAGGTTGCGCATCTGATCCAAGACAGCCGGGTTCTGCCCTGGGCTTTGATTGGCTGCCTTTGGTTCGTCAGACGCAAATAGAACTCTCTTTGAAGAACTCGCGCTGCGGCCACTTCGAGTGCTATCCGTACTACGGTCGCGACGACCTCCGATCAGGTTCAGTACTCTGTCTTCTCGCGATGTTGGACGTTTCAATGGGTCAGCATCGTCAGGTACAAGTAGTCTGTTAAGTCCGCCAGTATCCTCCTCGTCGGGAGATGGCGTGCTGACCAGCTTGCGGGCATCGTCCAGAGTCCTCGGTACAGTAATGGATTCTCGAGGACTATCCTGGTGCTCCCTTAGTTTCCCTACAAGGAACTTATAGCTACCTTCCAAGCTGTTAGATATGTTCTTTAAGCTTTGATCAGCTGTATTAAAGACGGCATCGCTTGCGGCTCCAAATGCTTGCGCAGGCCCGTTTACAAGATCGCTTAATCGGCGGTTGCGCAACGTCTGTGACGCTTTGACATCAGGAGCAGATATCTTGGCTGCATCGGCGTTAGACTTGTTCTCTTCGGGGCCACTAAGCGACGAAGATGCTTCTCCTTGTTGGTAAGCGGGAGGGAATGTCTCGGTCCTCGGACTCGTGCTCTTTGCTGGGCCAGAAAGCTGTTCGTCTGCTCTCAGTGTTGCAAGATCCACAGTCTGCAAGAAGCTAATGGCAGCCTCAAGGTTTGTAAGGCAGTAAGCAGCCTCACCCGTGAGTTTTGGTTCCCATCGGAAGTACTGTATAAAATGAACATCGCTGATGACATGTAGGTTCTCAGGTGGAAGCGTAATTAAGGTATAGATAAGCATAGGCATAATTTCATCAGCCGATGCAGAAGGATGGAAGTGAGCAAGGGTATCGACAATGCTCCGGTGGGCAGCTTTAAGATGATTGAGCTTGCCTAGAGGGTATCGCTTCTGTGTCATCATGATAATGTCTCGTCTAGCGGGCTCCAATTTCTCCTTGATATCATCTTCCGTTGGGCCAGATTTCTCGCCGGATTCGTCAGCTTCACCCGTTAGATCAATGCCCAGATCCGAGGGCCCAATGCCGACCAAAGCCAGAGCGGCCGTCTTTGAGCGTAACTTATCGTCCTGCGCCTCATCCTGAGTGCTTCGGTGCCGGTAAATCTTGTCGTAGATACCCTCGCATAACCTGCGCTCAACGGCTTCCTCAAGGAGCGACCTCTTGGCTTCGAGGGCTTTTCTGTTGCGCTTGCGGTTCGCTAGCTCTTCTGCGGTGATCATTTGTTGCTCGGGCTCTGGCTTGGTAATGTTGAGCGCACTAGCCTTGGATCGCAATCGGCTGGCAGCGGAAGAAATGGAAGAGACCGAGGGAGTGGGTGATGCATCCCGACTTTGTCTCGAGGCAAGAGCGTTGATGTGCGTGTTGATATTGGACGAAGCTTGTGTATAGAAGTCTTGAAACTTTTGTGAGAGCTTCTCTATGCTAGGAGGGGTTGGATGAACTTTGGCATTCAGAGATTCGATAAAGCTATGAATGGATGAAGGGTTCAGCAACGGGGATTCAAGCGATGCACGACATTCCTCGGCGTACCTGTCTGTTAATGTAATAAGCTCGATGGGAAGGATATCAAGTTCGACGGAAGCTCTGGTAACCTCAATTCCATCGTCGGAGTCGCTGTGTTCGCCAGTTTCGAATGCATCGGGGGATGTAGCACCGTCGTCCAACGATGGAGTAGCATTGGCGAATGTATGAGCTCTTTTGGGCACTGCCAAGCGATCGCCGCTGGCGGAAGTAGGTGTTTTGGAGGTATGGGAGTGGGATGCTGTGCGTGTAGCAGACGGACGAGCTGGGGAGCTCTCGGAGGGGTTGTTGGACGCCATGAGTCTTTGATTCGAGCTATACATTATCATGATGAGCTTCCAGGACGTTACAGGGTTGATGAAGAGGAGAGGTGGAAGAAATAACAGATACTCTCGTCACCGGGGGCGTTGAAATACATACCGTTGATAGAGACAACTTGAGTGGAAGGTTTAGACTGGCTGAACCTAATAAGAGCAGATGATGCGATGCAACAAGCAGCGTGCCTCAGAACGGAACCGTCAATGCAACTTGTCTGAAACGTAACAGAAGTAGGTACAGTTGAGTGGCTCCTTCTGTCGGTACTACCCAAGAATCTAGGTACTCAAAACAAATGAATTAACAGAAAGAGGGAATAGACGAGAAAGAAATATTGCGACGTCGAAACGAATGTGGATTGTTAATAGTGAGGATGAGTCGATGGAATGACGATGGATCAATCATATGAAAGACCCCGTTCGGGACAGTTCAGTTACGTAGTAGCTAATCAAAGTTACCTACATAGGTAGTAGATTGACTTGCAGGGAGGAGTGGGGATTTAGAGATTGCACAGCCATAGTTTAGCCACTCGACGCCACATCTAAAATGTTATAGCATAAGGTAGCTTTCAACTCATCTTACCTGAATATGAGACAACACAACGGTGCTAATATTCAAACAAGTTATCTATCATGAAGAGGGTAAAGTCTCCTAGTCTATGGCTTTGAGGTCATTAATTTCAGGTTTTCCTTGCAACATCCTTATATGCTTTGTTTGAGGCAGTTGCTTCCTGACATTGGAGTCTAATCTGAGCTGTGATGATACAGGTATGTAGTCTAGTGACTGGCTTCAATATCGTATTGATTCTTGCATAGGTACGGATAGACTTGGTCACTTTACATCCTGTCAACGGCGGCCAACAGTTCCCCACTGCACAAGCTACCCCCGCAAATCCTTTAGATTGTGTTTGCTCCAAGTATCAAGGTACTGATATGACAGAGTTTAAGATTCCATCGATACTATTTGTTCCCTTTCACCGTCTTTGTCAAGTAATAGATGCAAGTACCCTGCTCCCCTCCACAACAAATCATGCGGGGTCCCCGCCTTCACAGAGACACTAAAGAATAAATAAGCATGGATCTATTATCTGCAGACTCATGATTGGTTTATGACTCGACTAAGCTGCTTCGAGTAATCATCGTCTTGAATGCTAATGGCCGGGCAATCCAAATATTGGAGAAAACCGAGCAAGAACCGTGTTTGCCGGGCTGAACCGAGACATGGCTACTTATGAATTGAAGTCATCCTCAGTCAACCCATTCGTCCATTACAACAACTAAAACTCATCTCTCCCTCTTGACGCAATCCACAATGTCGGATCCTCCTTCTCGCCTTCGTTCTATCCTCAACCATCTCCGCCCTCATCCAACAGCGCCTGTCAACTTTCACACTCTATCCCCTACAACGTTTCTTGAGCGCGCTGCCTCCATTGAGCCCCATGCCGAAGCCATCTTTCACATCACTGTGAATGGAGCTGTACTGCGCCGGTCTTATGCCGAGTTTGCTGATCGTGCCCGTGGTCTCGCTTACTATTTCCTCAAGCATGGTTATCGGCGCGTAGGCATTCTCGCTCCTAACACGCCTGCTTTCCTCGAGTCTATCTACGGCATTGTCGCAGCAGGTGCTGCCATTGTGCCAGCCAATTACCGTCTAAAGCCAGAGGACATCGCCTACATATTTGACTTTGCTGAAGTGGACTGCATTATTGTTGACAATGAGTTTGTTGGCTTGCTTGATGCGTACAAAGAGAAACACAAAAATGTTCCTTTGATTATTGATATGGTTGGTTTTCTCCCCCGAGGGGCAGGTGGATGCTTGTTTTGAGGCAGACGTTAACTTTGCTTGTCAGGATACTGACGCTACTGAAGGGCAGTTGTCTGGCCCTTTTGATGATGCCGTTCTCGAAGGTTTGAAGCATGATATTACCCAAGGAAGTAAAGGTTGGGCGGGTCTTCATGCTCAAGCCCGGAGCGAGGACGATATGCTTGCCATACCCTTTACTTCTGGAACAACGTCAAAGCCTAAGGGTGTCGTATATACACACCGAGGCGCTTATCTTGCCGCCATGGCCAATATTATTGAGTCGGGCTTGAATATTGGGCGTTGCAAATACCTATGGACGTTACCGATGTCAGTATCACAAACGATAGTAACCCTATAATTAAGGATGTTTGACAACTAACTATCTACAGGTTCCATGCAGTGGGTTGGACTTTCCCCTGGTCAGTCGTCGCTGTTCGCGGTACCAACGTCTGTCTAAGAAAGATCGATTATCCTCTTATCTGGAAGCTGCTGAAGGAGGAAGGCATCACACATTTTAATGCTGCTCCAACAGTCAATACATTGCTTGTAGCAGCTAAAGAAGCTGAAAAGCTACCGCAAGAAGTCAAGGTCACCGTGGCAGCGAGCCCGCCAACAGGCTATCTCTTTGAACAAATGGTGTGTGGTGTCAAATCCTGGCAGAAACAAAGTGCTAACATGATTATGCAGACTAAATTAAATCTCATCCCCGTC
Organism: Fusarium aywerte; assembly: GCA_013186375.1. Lineage (NCBI taxonomy): Eukaryota > Fungi > Ascomycota > Sordariomycetes > Hypocreales > Nectriaceae > Fusarium > Fusarium aywerte. Next base: position 116,805 of record JABCQV010000371.1, on the reverse strand, counting down.
CACGTTTATGGAATGACAGGTACGTCCGGTCCAGCTTCATAAAGAAGATAACTAACAACAGTTACTAGAAACATACGGACCCATTACCAAATGCTACCCTCTACCCGAGTGGGATAATCTACCTCCTACAGAAAAATACGCCAAAATGTCCCGGCAAGGGCACGGATTTATCACCAGTCAGCCAATCCGCATCATCAAGACAGACCAGCCACAGGGGGTTCTTATCGACGTCGCAAAGGATGGCAAGGAGATCGGCGAGATCGTCTTTATGGGAAACATCTGCGCCAAAGAATATTACAAGGATCCTGTAGCTACACGTGAGTTGCTTGCAGGAGGCGTTCTTCACTCGGGCGATCTCGCTGTGTGGCATCCTGATGGTAGTGCGCAGATCCAAGACCGTGCAAAGGACATCATCATCTCGGGAGGCGAGAATATCTCGTCCGTTGCTCTTGAGAGCATGTTAGCACAGCATCCTGATATTCTCGAGGCCGGTGCTGTCGCCGTCCCAGATTCACATTGGGGTGAGAGACCCAAGGTCTATGTCACAGTCAAGGAGGGCAAGAGTGTGACTGGAGACGAGATCATCTCGTGGGCCAGACACCAGAGTGATATTAGCAGGTTTATGGTTCCTAGGGAGGTAGAGATCGTGGATGAGCTGCCTAAGACAAGCACTGGCAAGATTAAGAAGAACACGCTCAGAGAGTGGGCTAAGCATGGAAGGGCATAAGGCTCTTTACTGAGAGTATGAGCATTTGATCTACCGTTCCATAATGACGATATTGCATATATCATGATTCATATATTTAGCGTTGCAATGCAAATCAATTGAGTCGACATCTCTGAGTTCGAGACCTGTTGCTTCTCTCACAAAGAAGGTCCACTATGAGATTTAGTCTACATTCATCTTGAAGATAGCACCTGCCGACCCTTCGTCCAACTCATCGAGGACCCCCATGTCATCTTGGTCCAAGATAAAACCAAAGACGTCAATGTTCTCATTAATACGATCCGGCTTCGAACTCTTGGGTAATGGTACCCATCCCTTTTGTAGTGAATAACGTATAAGAACCTGAGCATGTGACTTATCATGCTTTGTCGATATACTCTCAACTACTGGATCGTGCATCCGAGCACCTGTGGCAAGTGGGCTGTATGCCTCGATGACGATGTCTTGTTCTTGACAGTATGCCACGACCTCCTTTTGTTGACACCAGGGATGAAGCTAGATTTCAACAAACGTTCGACTATTAGCTCTTCCTTCATAAGTCAATAGTATATATGACTCACCTCGATTTGATTTACACTTGGAGGCCATTCGGTAGCATACTCCTTCAGTTCTTCAAGATGTCGTACTCGAAAATTACTAACACCGATATTCTTCACTCTCCCCTCTCTTTTGACCCTCTCCATAACTTTCCACAAGTTTTGTCGATGTTCTTGTGATGGTCCAGGGACATGCATCAGTAACAAGTCGACGTACCCATCCTTCCCAGCAATACGCTCTACTGTCTCAACAACCTCTTCATACGGTTCGGTCTGGTTTGTCTTTCTTCTCGGACCCCCCACCTTTGTAGTAAGAAATATATCTTCACGAGCCACGCCGGACTGTTCAATTGCTTCGCGGACGCGCACTTCGTTTCGGTACAGGGCAGCTGAGTCGATGTGTCTGTATCCTGCTTGAATCGCTGCAAGCACAGCGTCTGCGCATGTCTGGTCACGGATTTTATAGCTACCGAATCCGATACAAGGGATTCTAGCTGTGGAGTTTTGAAGAGAAAGGCTACTGGTGGCCGCGAGTGTGGTGGTCATGGTCAAGACTGTGTTGCAATTTGGTGTTGATGATAAGTGAGACTTGAAATTATGCACTAAACTTGGTGATTCATTTGTGTTCAGTGAGTCTCCTTCATCACCCGTAGTCCAAATTATTCGTCCAGAAAACCGGAACATATCAACAAAGCAGTGTGTCTACTGATAGTTCTATTATCCGACTCCCGGGTGTAAAATATAATATTAATATCGAATTATAGAAAATAACCAATTGAGATATAGACAGCAATGGCTCCACTGAGAGCTCTTCTTCGACGAAGTGAAACTAATCCGTGTAGTGAGAATATGTTTTTGGGTTGTAAAGTCGCAGTATAGATGTATTAGCTTAGCGTATCAGGCTCGGTTTTCTACTAATCAATATCTAACTCCTGGTGATGTTTGTATAGGTCAGATCAGAAACAGACTGTTTAAGACTTTTGTCCTGAGTTGATATGATTAGAAACATTTCCTAATAAGTTGCCGCGATACTCGGTGAACATTGAGCTCGTTATCTGATTTGAGAAATATGGTTGGATGATAGGACGAGAGTTGATTGGAAACATGTAGGCACAGCCAGGGATCGTGCATGCATGGTGTTGATATTGCTGGAACTTTCTGTTAGTGACTGAGTCTCAGACGAGCCAGCGAATACATCAAAACATGCCAGCGCATAAAGAAACTGCATAGCCCAGAAATAATAATGGGTCGGAGAAGTTTATTAGTTTCAAAGTATTGATAGAGATCAATTAAAGCTTCAATATATTGGAAAGCATAAATTAAAATGCTCACTTATTCGAAAGATAGATATTGTCTTGAACCTTAGGGTAGCCGTTGACCTCAGGCCGCCGAAGCTTCACAAGAAAAGAGGGGCATTCAGCTTCTAACTTATCATGGTGGGGTTCATCGGCTAGCGGCATAATTCTAGAAGCCCCCACGACACGCTAGAGCGTCGTGGAAACTTAAGCTGTAACGGAAACTCACTGAAAGAATGTCGTCACTGCCCGCCCACCTGCTGGGTCCTGCCTGGGATCACAGCCAGCCCAGAGTCCAGACGGAAGCTTTACTTCAGCGTGCAAGATCCAGACAGCAGGGAAAGAGCCCAATAGGTAGGCGTAACTGCTGATCACCAAACAATTTCCATTAGATCCAGTCAAACCAGTCCACAGCTGCCACTGCAACTCTTCCTCACCTAAATTCTTCCTTCCCTCTCGCTCTCCTCCTCCTCCTTGACCTTCGCGCTCTCAAACCAAACGATATCGATTAGGTTACTTACTTTTTCGACAAAACAGTCTCTCCAACAACTCGATTACCACCCCGCCATTTTAATTACTTCCCTTGGCCATGAGCACACTCAGACCGTTGCGCGGCGGCTGCCAGTGCGGCCGAAACCGGTACATTATTGCTGTCCCACAGAATGGCATCAACGAGGCACAGGTCCTGTTCAACACTGATTCTGCTCATCGTAAGTATAACCTCACCTTCAAACTGACTTCCAGATAAACCCTTCTAAGCATCGAGTATCGGGCATGCAATCTGACAATTGCTTACAGAGATACCTCTTGCAACTCCACTAGCCGCCTACATCCGAGTTCCGCTGGCGTGGTACCATAGCACGACCTACTCGTTCTTCCCTGACGAGACGCATGCTTTAATCCGACGTGTCTATACACACCCTAGCCAACAACACTCGAAACGTCACTTTTGCGGTTATTGCGGCACCCCCTTGTCGTACTGGTCCGAGAATCCCCATACCGAAGCCGATTTTATCAACCTCACGCTCGGTAGCTTGCTGAGGGAAGACCTGCGAGATCTTGAGGACATGGGATTGATTCCCGAAGAGGAAGAAGACAGGACTCTAGTAGGACAATCATCAGATGTCGTGGGTAGGAACACAGCATTGCGCCAATCGTATGGAGTTCCTTGGTTCGATGGTATGGTCGAAGGAACGCGACTAGGCAACATGCGCCGAAGCCAAGGCGTCAAAAAATCACAAGACGGCCGAGTCAAGGTCGAGTGGGAGATCGTGGAATACTCGGGCAACGGCGACGAACCCAGAGGATCTCCACAAGATGATGTTGATATGGAAATGTCGATCCCCGGAAAGCGGAAGATGAAGGATAGGGACGATTCAGAAGCGGTTACTGGGGGAACTAACACGCAGCGTTGAGTAGATTCGGAAGGGGGTGGAGTCTGTTGTAATATCGAGAAGCTGGCGAATGTTGATAAACACATGCGGAAAGGGGATTAATGACGAGGACTTTTGCCAAAATCCTGGCAACGAGATCCTCTTTTGTCGATAGGCGCATGGGCGAGGCATTTTGAGTTCTCAAGCCGCTCTTTAGAGACCGTTGACGCAGTCTCGACAGCCATGTTAGATAGTCTGTCAAATTTTACGTACTTACGATTGTGATTCGAGCTTCTGTCGTTTTCTTGTGAATGTATTACTGATTTGCAGGACAACCAGCGCGGTTCAGAAGTAGTCGATCGAAAGATGACCAAAAAGCGCAGAAACCAGATAAGAGCGAGAAGAAGGAATCTGGCATTAGACTAGGTGGAGTTCCAAAACTTGGACAATTCCGTCAGAAGGGATGGTGTTTCGGCCCTCGCAGCCATGACAGGCCGGGAATTTCGGGGCAATACAGTCCGGCCCATTTGACAGGAACCGGACTTGATTAAAGTCAGACTTACAACACCCGAAACACAATGCAACCCAGAATGTAGGGGCAACAACGGTACAAAGACCCTTGGATCTTCAAGCCGAGACACCACGTGCAGAACACGAGATCTCGGGAATCATAAAGTTGCTTCTGCATGCGCGTGTTTGTCTAATTCATCCGGTGAGGCGAAGCGAGGCGAGGCGAGGGCTACAGGTTCCATGGTGACAGAAGGTGCCGAAGTTCTGGCGGTAGCGGGCTGTCGTGGCGCCGGAGAGGCGGGCCGAAGGCGCGCAGAGGCACATATGAACGGGAATCGTCTGACGAACACGGACTGCCATATATGACTAAAAGAGTAAAGTGTCAAAAGAATTCGTGATTCCCTCAGCTCAGCCGCTGTGAATTGGATAAAAGCGAATTTCTAAAAATCAACAATGGAACGAAGAAAAAGGTGACGAAGAAAAGGTAAAAACGAGGGAGCGGCACAGTAGGAAATGATGAAAGAGCCTATTATTCCTACCCACGTTAGTAGAATTCTGAAACGAATCCCCATGGGGCCATGACATTGGCTGGGATTAATTGCCATTAAGAGAATGGAAGGAGACATCCCGTCAGCAGAATGCAGGTGCCACCATGGCCCATACAACGTTAGTACTTACCTTAATCCACCAATTCAACTCCGGAAGGTACCTTGACCACCAACCACAACCAAGTTCTCGCAACATTGTCAACCCCACCCTATCTTTTGGGGGCAGATGATCCGGCCACGGCTGTGACGGTCCGAAGAAACTGACAAGATCCTTGAGGCATATCCCTCTACTCTGTCTTCCAGTCCAGTTTCACCATGTAGCTGACACGAGTGCCCCTAAGCTACGAGTGGAACAAAGGTTGCAAAGCCGAGGATGAAGGAGGGATGGTTTATGAATGGATGGACGGACAACCCATGCTCTAGCTTGGGTATATAAGAGAGTGTTCTGATGCTCAAGAGGCAACAAATCTCCTCTCCTCCTCTTCCGCATCCAACATCTTTCACTATCGCTCACCTATACCCCTTTTCCTTGTATACTTCGACGGCTTGTCTTCAAGGACAATTTCACTCCTGTCGAACATACCTTAGTCTAGTTGGAACCCGAAGAGCCAAGAGCCAGTCTTCATCTATCATGTCTCTTCCCGCAGACTTCAAATGGGGCTTTGCCACCGCTTCGTAGGTTACTTCTCGCACCAATTGTCAAGTGCGGCAATAATTGACCTTGGTGACAGCTATCAAATTGAGGGCGCGGTTGACAAGGATGGCCGAGGCCCCGCCAACTGGGATACCTTCTGCGCCAAGCCTGGCAAGATCGCAGATGGCAGTTCTGGTGTCACCGCCTGTGACTCTTACAACCGAACTGCTGAGGATATCTCTCTCCTCAAGTCTCTCGGCGCCAATTCCTACCGATTCTCCATCTGCTGGTCTAGAATTATCCCGCTCGGTGGCCGTAACGACCCTATCAACCAAGCCGGAATCGACCACTACCGCAAATTCGTTGATGACCTGCTCGATGCTGGCATTACGCCCTTTATCACCCTTTTCCACTGGGATGTTCCCGATGAGCTGGACCGCCGATATGGTGGTCTTATGAACCGTGAGGAGTTCCCTCTTGACTACGAGCGTTATGCTCGTGTAATGTTCGAGGCGATTCCCCGCTGCAAGAACTGGATCACCCACAATGAGCCCTGGTGCTCGGCCATTCTTGGTTACAGCACTGGTTCTAACGCTCCGGGCCGCTGCTCTAATCGCGACAAGTCTGACGTCGGCGACTCTTCTACTGAGCCTTGGATTGTCGGTCATAACCTCCTTGTTGCTCACGGCCGTGCTGTTAAGATTTACCGTGAGGAGTTTAAGCCTAAGAATGGTGGTGAGATTGGAATCACCCTCAACGGTGATGCCACATACCCTTGGGACCCCAAGGATCCAAGAGATGTCGAGGCTGCTGAACGCAAGATTGAGTTTGCTATCTCTTGGTTTGCCGACCCCATCTACTTTGGCGACTACCCAGCCTCGATGCGTGCCCAGCTCGGCGATCGCCTCCCCACATTCACACCTGAAGAGAAGGCCCTTGTCTTGGGATCCAACGATTTCTATGGTATGAACCACTACACAGCCAACTATGTTAAGCACCGCGAGGGAGAGGCTGCCCCTGAGGACTTCCTTGGTAACCTTGAGCTACATTTCTGGAACCACCGAGGTGACTGTATCGGTGAAGAGACCCAGTCTACCTGGTTGCGGCCATGTGCCCTGGGCTTCCGCGACCTTCTTGTCTGGTTGTCCAAGCGTTACGGCTTCCCCAGAATGTACGTCACTGAGAACGGCACCAGCATTAAGGGCGAGAACGATATGCCACGGGACAAGATCTTGGAAGACGACTTCCGTGTTCAGTATTACGACGATTACGTGAGGGCCATGGCCGATGCCTCGCGACTCGACGGCGTGGATATCCATGGCTACTTTGCTTGGTCTTTGCTAGATAACTTCGAGTGGGCCGAGGGTTATGAGACTCGATTCGGTGTGACTTATGTCGACTATGAGAACGACCAGAAGCGGTATCCCAAGAAGAGTGCCAAGCACTTGAAACCCTTGTTCGACAGTCTCATCAAGAAGGAAGAGAATGGTCTCAGCAATGTGGGCAGAGTCAAGGCAGGACAAACTTGAAATTGGCTGAAACTAGATGATTATGACAGCTCTATGAATTCTCGCGTATGAATATGAACTATTTATCAGGATTTTGCTGATGACATTCAACAAACATGAATAGATATGTGTGGTGACAAATCAATGAGACTTATCCGAATGCATTATGCTAGTATCAGAAAGAATGTTTGTTACTGTACGTATCTATGTGCTTATACGATGAAGCCGTTCCAAAAAAGTTTGACTACATCAGAAGCTCTATGGACTGCGCTGAAGTTTGCCTTCTGCATCCGTGTTGATAACTTCTCTTGAGAGGCTAGAAGCCTCTGCTTGTGTTGTGGTCGATCGCTGCTCCTCCAAAGTATCCTGTTCTGTTTCCTCTTCTACGCAACCCTTGGCATCGCGACGCATATACCATCGGAAGACATATACCAACCCCTGAGCCATAAAAACCTGCTCAATAGTGTACAATAACACTGGTATTTGTATATACGCTCGTGTAAGATCGTCAGCACGAGCCCACATTGAGCTGGCCAGTGGTATACCCAAACTCGTTGTTTTGGCCGCACCACAGAAGCATACCGCAATAGTCTGTTCTTTGGACATGCGCTTAAACAAAAACCTCAGCCGAGATGAAGATACCATTCTGGTCAAGCTTTCGGGAGGCCTTGCGAGGGTGAAGCAGATGATGGTAAATAGAGCATACAGTGCAACGTTCATAAAGACAAGGAAGAGGACATTGCTGGTCGACAAGTCTTTCAGCGCACCGGTTCCAAAAGCTCCAGAGAACGTCGTCCACACGAGCAGAACGAGACACAACGTCGATACCTTGGCTAGTTTAAGAGCGTTGAGAACTTTCACTGTGCGCTCTTCCCACTTCCATCTTATAGCCTGGCCGACGACTAGGGGTAAGACAACACTGAGACATAGCTGTTTAGCGACATCTGCATACATGTGTCCGAGGGTAGATGGATCAGCAGGGCGCCAGTCATCGAACACCTCAGGATTACCAGTTGGAAAGAAGCCGTAGATAAGTAGCGGAGAGAGGAATGATCCTGCGACATTGCCGATTACGACCGAGATGATAGCCGCGGCCTCATCTCCGCCTGAGGCTCGTGTCATGACAACATTGGAGGCAATGGTTGTTGGAAGACAGGCTGTGGTGAGAAGGCCAATGAGAATTGGTGGCGAAGGTGTTTGAGACTTGAGAGCCCCAGCAGCGATTGAGATGTGAACGATGGCTGTCAATGTTAGTTTGTCTGCTAGATTTCGTTGTCATGTTGTCCTTGGAAGACTGGTGCGAAGACGGCTTACCTAGTACAATAGCCGGAATAACGGCAAAAGAAACCCCATGAACTAGAATATGCAATCTCCAATTCGTCATATTCTTGCGCAGCTTCTCAGGCGACAGCTGCAGTCCGCTGACGAGGAAGATGAATGCGACAGCGCCATAGAGGATGCTATATTCTGAGCGGATGACGCCTCCATGCCGAGCGACAGCTGTAGGTCGATCGTCGTCAGCAACTTGTACTTGATTCAGATGAGGGACAACTTACACGGAAAGAAATATCCCAATACGCAAGCAATGGCAAAGCCAATAACAAGATACTGGGCAAGTATCAGGTCAGTGACCTTTTTAATCCAGCCGATACATCCTCTTTTAGACTCTGCTCGCTTTTCGCCCGACATTCTCAAGTCTGGAAGGCGCATCCGCCATATCTTGATGTTACTGTTTTGAAGATTGAACCTAGGAGCAGAAGGGCGGATTCATTCTTAAACGAGAGATAGTGCCATTGATCAACTATGGCTATAATCCGGGCTTGGCAGGGATAAATCCAAGGTTGTCCGGGCTATTACCGCATTTACGACATTGACAGAAGGAGGGCGGGCTTTGAAATGTCCTTGGATGGATCCGGATATCGGAGGTCATGCAAGTCAAAAGATTTGGAGAAAAAGGAATTTGTGCCATATAGTATTAGACGAATATGTCATGACAGAAATTACATGATAATACAAAATTAAGCAAATTAAAGCAACTTCCTCCCAACCAAGCACCGCTCTCAAACTCATCTCCAGAGCATGCCGCAAGTTGAGAGGCCTTGGATATGATCTGCCAGTCTGACGAATCCAACGCCGCACAACTTTTCTACTCGTCATCTCTCCATGATACAAAAAAGGCTGAGCCATTCCAGACAAAAGAAACATAGAACTGGCCTACTGTGCCAAGACAGAAGAATAAATTCAATAAAAACGCCGTGCGATGTGTAGTGGTATCAAGATGGGTAAAAGGAATAATCTCTCCCAAGTCTGAGGGTATAGACAGGCTTGGTGTAACTCGTTAAGAGACGTCCTGTTCATCAAAGGAGCCGCCTCGTTCGTCGTCATGGAATTAAAGAAGGTAATGTTAAAGAGAATTGACGAACCGTCGGTCGGTCAATCAGTTGAAGAAATTTCTAAAGCGCGAAAATGGGTGTTCAAGCAACAACAGCGGACGCAGGTGTCATTGGTAAGGCTGTCCTCGATTCATTGGGGTTGGTGGTGCTGGGGGCTGGCGCAATCTCGGGGTCCGGGATTTGAATGTCGAGCTATTGAGAAGTTAGTGATTGCGCACGACGACATATAAGAAAACTTACTGTCATGTAACCTGTTTGTCGAAGGGGCATGATCTTGGGCGGCGTAACACCATCCTCAGCGCCCATAGTCTTTTCCATCTCAAGATTCCATTGCTCAATCCACTTCTCGAGGTTGTTCAACCGAGACTTAACGCCAGTCAAACCCAAATCATCCCAGACCCAACCGGTGACAAGTCCAAGTAGACTATCAATAATATTTCTCGCGCTGTATGGATCGAAGGCGGGGATCAATTCTCCGTTGAGCTTCTCAATAATCCGACGGAATTCTTGTTCGGACAGGCCGGCAGGGTCTAGGATCTCAGGATAGAGATTTGAAAACGTGGGCGCTAGATCGCCTTTGATCAACCAGTCGCGACGTATTCGGATAATGCGTGTGTTGACGTATTCGGGCGAATCGACAGGCACATGAGGGTTGAGATGAGGATAGCAAGGATGCTGAGGACCCCATTCACCAGCCGCGTCCGGCTCGACCTCTTCGCCCATAATGGAAGAGTTCGTCGTTGACAAAGCAGATCCGATTCCATCACCAGCCGATACGTTAGACATTCGCGGGTCCATAATATCTGGGCCACGCTCCAAGTCCTGGCCGTATGACGGCATGGCATCGTCGTTTTCGGGCATCATTACCGCTTTTCCTTTACCCTTATCGACCTTAACAACTGGATCTTCCACAACAGAGTCTCGGGCCAAAAGATCCTGACTAAGACGATACTCTTCAGCTGATACTGCACCTCGCCGAGAACCCTTCTCGTCGTAAGACGCGCGTACCGAATTCGGCAGGCTTATCCGCCGGTCACCGCTCCCTGCTCTATCAACCTGAAGACTGGCACGTGGTGATAACGAATGCCTGATTTGGTGCTGCTCAGAGAGTGTAAGAAGAGGATAATCGCTAGGCCCGGCACCTAGAGGATCGGGCGGTGCTCGCGGGTCAAAAGTAGGATGGAGTAGCGGGATAGATGGTGGCGGAGGAGTCGATGGACGGCGTTTGCGCGATGTGTCGGGTTTGGTATGAGGCCGAGGAGTCGAGTTAGTAGGATTCCAGAGACGAGCAGCTGATAGACGACGAGCGCGATGCGCAGCTCCAGCAGTCTTTCGAGGTCGAAAAGACGAGGGATGAAACGCGGATGGTTGCTGGTCGTCGATAGTTTGGCTTTGTAGGTGTCGAGGATTCGAAGCGGCGGCTGGACCAGAGGATGAGCCGGTTCTGGGATAGACGGACGGCGGGGGATCAAGGCTCAAGACTATAGGGTTGCCCGGGGCATCTACGGCGGCCGATACGGTGTTGGAGGGAGATGGTCTGAAGAGTAGAGGATCCGTCGGAAACAGGTTGTCGGCACGGCCGCCAAGACGACCGCGCTCGAGAGATATGGCGAGGTCCTTCTCACGTAAACGTGAGTAGATGCGTGATTGGCAAGACCGTAGCCGCGATCGACTTGTTGAATATGGCTCTGACGCTGAAGCTCAGGTTGAGGCTGGGCGCTAACAGGCAGTGCACGGAGCCGGTACTGGCGGAAGACAGAGCCCGAGACAGAGAATGAAGGAATGCGACGAGTGCGTGATGTCGCTAGGCTCTTCTCGGTAACGCCAAGAGAATGTGATAGCTTGCAAACGGAGATGTTTGTAAGGTCGTCGTCGGTTTCGGCCTCGTCGTTGCGGATGATCGAGCGGCAGCGGGCAAAAGAATTGCTCGAGTCGTTGATGGTCAAAGGAGAAGGAAAAGAAAAGAAGCGACCAAGGGACCAGACGTCAAGGGGAAATTCGCTGACGGTGGACCAATGAAAGTGGTAGAAGGAGGCTGGGGAGAGGGTGACCGGGGTTTTAGTGGATGACGGGCTGCTGTATGCCCTGAAAACCAGCATATTTGGTGCCCAGCTGGGCGGTTTGGGCCGATCCTTTGTGCAAGTGGAGGCAATGGAAGTAAGCTCTCTATTTCAGCTTGCCTTGCCCGTTCTCAAAAGGGAGACAATAGAAGAATCGAACCTGGGAATATTAAAGCAGAGACTCAAAAGCCTGTCCTAGAAGAGTTGTAGCAGGGCTGCCGAGGTTTGCGACTAGCTGTCGCTATGCTATTGGACGTTGAACTCCCTCCAACAGAAACCGTTAGGTAGGCAAACCAAGCCAGGAGAAGGGAAGTCAAAAGATGGGCTTTGCAAGCCCCTTTAAGTCTTTATATTCGCCTGTTGATTCGAGATTGTTGCTTTTCGTTGCTTTTCGTCTCTCTACCGGTGTCCCCGGAATATCCTAGGGCTCAAAATTTTGGCTGACTGGCGGAGATTTGCGCTCGCTTGAAGCATTAGATGAACTATTAGCTTCATATAAGAAACGGTGGTTGAGCCCTTGTCTTATTGTGCGTACATAGTGGCCCTGATGGTGTCGATGGATGAGGAGCTCTCGCAACTGGTTACAAAGTTTAAACAAAGAATCATGAAGCGAGACACCAAGGGGCGACGAGAGGCAATCCAGTTACTTTAATACAGCCCAAGTCTCATCATTCAAAACCCAACGTAACTCGGGCCACTGTCCCGAGGTAGGTAGTCTTGTCTTGTCTTGTCATGCAGAAAATAGGAGCCTGGGCCTCACTCAGACCCTTTCCTTCCTTTTCCTATCCGGGCTTTCCCTGACATCCAATTCATCAGATTCCTTATGTGTGGTACGTGTATGAGGTTAGATCAAATCTCCATCTTGAATCTCTAAAACTAGGGGCTACCAAGTCTCTGGGCTCTAAAGGCAGCCGCCATCCCCTGAACGCTTTTTTTTTTTTGACAGGCGACGGTTCTTGACAAGGGGCTTCCGCAGTCCTATCAAGGGAGGTGTAGTTGTCTCCAATGACGCCATGGCAGGCTTCAATTTTTTGGGTGCGGGCGTTGATCCTAACGTTAGGTTAGTCTAGGATAGATCAGACCAGGCGTTGCCGCATCTTTGAGTGCCGAGCTTATGATTCCATTTTTTTCATTATTATTTTTCATGCAATGCAAGCGGGTGATGAACCGCGACTGTAAGCCCTATTTCGGTATTCTCATTACACTTCATGATAGCACGAGAAGCTGCATATTCGTACATATTCTTGGAGTGAGGTATGGATGAGAGAACGGGTCATGTTCTTCATGTTGTCATAGTCACTCCACCTGATCACAGCCCCCTGTCTCAATTTGGGACGAACGTCTCGGATTTAGGTTCGTCTTGATGATCTCCCTTGTAAGTGTTTAAGATGGATGAGACAATGTAGCGATGGATTAGCATTGATTTAGTTAATCGAAAGTACGGAATTGGTACCGACATTGTAAGGCAGTGAAAACTTCATGATGAGGCTGTATGCAGAGGTACCTTAGTTACAATACATTAGATAATGAGCACCTACCATTGTGGTACGCAGCACTCATCAGCTGAACGTGAATGTTGACGTCACATGCTAAATTAAGAGGCCCGAGTTCTCTCATCTTTACTGTAGTCTATTTACCTATGGATAATATCCTATTAATAAACATGAGTCCCGAACCAGCATGCAATATAACAACCCACACGGAATCGGGGCGGCTTGAAATTGTGCATGGAGCATAGAGATTGGTTCGGTCAGCTTCTGCTCCGGCGCTGGTTATCGTTCAGATTAGCAGTGGTTATCTAAGAACTCTCTTTTCCCTATCTCATGTTAATTTTGATCTTGTCATTTTCAGACAGTAGTATAGACTCCGTTATGTTGAACGAATGTCCTAAACCATTCAACACTCCCTTTATCTGAAATTCAGCTTAAGGCTTAAGCATACTAACCATCCATGTCCCTTCACTTGCAAACAAATACCACATCGATCTCCCGTTTCCCTTGCATGTCGATCAGGTCGGCTTGAATCCAATACTGTACAAGACATGCACGTCGCAAGTCATCAAATCACAGAGCCATATCGCACGTAACTCTCCCATCTATCTGCATCAATTCAAAGATGCATCTTAATTAGTGGAAGCCAGTTAGAAAACCTCCGGGCTTTGCGCCTCGTTACTACGACATGGAGAAACCCATCGCCTGCGAGCTCAGTACCTAGCTTCAGCTTTGATACCAGCTGGGCAGCGCTAAAGTTTACCAGCCAAGAGCTCCCATCTTCGAAGTCTCGTCAGGTCCATGTCAGGCTCACCTTCCGCAAGTGACGTCGTTTACTACAACATTACTCGGCAACTTCTCATCATCATCACTTCCCCGTCCTGTCTCTTTCTTTTTGTTTGACGAACTCATCGCCACCACATTCCAATTCTTTCGTCGTGTCGCACAACGCATTTATCTTACAAACATCCCAACTCCTCTCTTTCCTCCCTTGTTCTCTTGCCCCCCTCATTCTCCGCGTTGTCGTAAACTCTGTCGCGTGACTTGGCCTCATGCGCCGCCTCTTTCTCAGTTTGCCTACCTCGAGTCCGTTCTAGTCATATTTTGTCTACACATAAAACGGCATCAATTGAGCTTCGGTCATGGGGGAAGAGAATACCACATCAGCCCCTTCCGAGAGACCCGCTGCCGGTGTAAGCTCCGGTATCAGCGCCCCGCCCTCCGGTCATGGACTCCGGCGTGCCGTGACCGTGTCAGTCGCCGAGGACGCGGCATCTCCATCTCGACGGCCGCACATGGCTTCGCCTGGCTTCGATACGATACACCCACGGCGCAGCTCGAATTTCTCAGAGTATAGCTTGAATGAAGCTCGGGATTTCTTAAACCCTCAACCGCGAGACCCTAGAAATGCTGATTCTTCTTCGGACGGAGAATCCTCGTCTTTACCATCGCTATCTTTAGCTTTTGCTTTTCTGCCAGCTATCTCTGGTCTTTTGTTCAAGAATGGCAGTGCTGTCGTAACAGATTTCATGCTTCTGGGCCTGGCTGGTGTTTTCCTCAACTGGTCCGTAACACAGCCATGGTAAGTTTAGGGTGGCGCCTCTACCGACATTCTATAGCCTTCCAGAGCACTTACTCACGATGTAAATAGGGCGTGGTATCACTCAGCGCAGCAAGTACGAGTACAGCATGAAGCGGTAACGGATAGTGTCATCGACGACGGCAGTGACCTTGAGTCTAGTAATCATGCCTCGGGGCCTAATTCACCCCTTGAACATGTCCCAGAAGATGAAGAAGTGCACACTGAGCCGACGGAGGATATACATGAAAGAGAATCGACCAAACAGCAGCGAGACGCCCTCGCAGAACTATACTTTTACGAAATTGCCGCCCTTGTCTCATGCTTTCTCCTCCCACTCCTTGGCGCATACCTCTTACACGCTATACGATCCCAGCTAAGTCGGCCTTCAGAAGGTCTGGTATCCAACTACAACTTGACAATCTTTCTTCTCATGGCCGAGTTTCGTGTTTTATCACACGTGATAAAACTGGTCCAGTCGCGAACACTTCACTTGCAGCGGGTGGTACAAGGGGGGACTTCGAAATTTCAGCAAGTCAACAAGAACACAGAGCAATTGGAGGCCGTCCTTGAGCGCCTAGAACGACTAGAATCCCGCGTCACCACCGACGAAAAGGATTCTGTCCAAGAAATAAAACAAGAGATTAGCAAGACGAAGCAGAAGGACAGTGTCGTGGCACGCGACGTGCGTAATGCTATTCAACCTGAGCTCGACGCACTCAACAGGGCTGTGCGTCGTTACGAGAAGAAGGCCACGCTTCTCCAGATCCAGACGGAGTCGCGATTCTCAGGGGTGGAGGGAAGACTGGATGATGCTATTGCTCTTGCTGCAAGTGCCGCAAAGACTAGCGCGTCGCACAAGAACGTGTTTGTATGGGCGATAGAATCGCTCACCGCCGTCCTCCTCCTCCCGATCAGAACGCTTTTACGAATAATGTTGCTTCCTCTAAGCACACTCTTGGCACTGGCGAGCAAGGGGAAGAAGAGAAACATTTCGACAGCTAAGTCGTCACGCAACAGCAGCCGTAATGGCAAGACGGTTGCACAGCCCAGATATAATGGTGATCGTGTGCCTTCCAGAGTGGCCAGGCGCTGATCGAGAATTTGAGAGAATCGTCTGTTAGTAGGCCTTAATAATATCCCTATGTCACCTCCTGCCTTGACATTTGTTCATGAACGACGACAAATAATTTGTCAATGTATTGCAATCATCAACGGGATCTTGATACGCGAGACAACAAGGCAGTACCATGCCACATCTGTGTAACAATATCATCTATACACTGCTAAGTGTAGATGTGCAGTCTGTATCTATCTATGTCTTTGTCTATTTTTATAATTCTGTATTCGAAAACAAAACAGCCTAGTAGCAATAGCATGGCGACCACTTAACATCTGTCACCTAAAGCTTGGGAGGCGCACCACTCCTCATTCGGTTAGTTTCGTGAATTATAGCAGCCCCAAGATCACCCTCACGTTGAAAGATGCGGCTGCTTTCTCGTCGAGGGAAAGAAACGTTGATTGTTGGAGACTGGCCAACCAGTCCTTTAGTTGAGTAAACGGAAATATTTTTGAAATTCAGCTCTCAAGCAAGGTTAGTGGCGTGGCGGCCCTTGTCTCAGGTTGAATTTAATTACCAGCGCCACACTCGCTTGAGCTGCGTACCAAGCTTTTAATATTGATCAGAGGCGTTTATGAGTTTACTCAGTGAAATCAGTCGCCATATGCTTGGCCCTCGTAGAGACTTGAGGAGCTGTTGCAATGGGAGTGCCATGCTGTTAGCTGCCTTGAGTTCTTAGAGCTGCAGCCTGACAGCTTGACCGGTTCGATCTGACTTACAGTTCGACGAGTGCAGTGGCGAGCCGTTAATAGCTGGAAGACTTAATCTAAGTCTTCTGAGAGAACATAGAGCTAGGAATTGAGTTTACCGTGTCTTACGTCCGAGTGCAACGTTAAGGTTACTACATGCATGTACTGCCACGCTGTTTTCTGTAAACTAGCATCAACATCAATACCAATAAGACGCTAATATTGGCAAGGATCCGAAAAATTGAAATTCATACTCCAAAGCTGCTCGATCATCGATCGTGTCAATCCTTGTCTGTGGAAAACCGAGTGCAGCACGTGGCTAAGAACACCGGCTTCCAGCTAACATTGTAGACAACCAGAAGGGGGTTGGCGCAAAGGGCTTATTTCCAAATCCAGGTTCGCCCAAGAGGCCATAACTAAGAAGACGATGGTTCCTTGTACAACTGTGCTGGCTCGGTGAGATGACGATGGTATGACAGCCGCATTATTTCGTATGAGTGCAACTGGAAAGGCCTTGCTTGAAAGTTGTCCTTCGTTGACCGGTCACCAACGCACTTCAGCATCAATGAATAAGAATCGTGCAAAGACACCCGCCACAAGAGAGTTGAAGATCGACACTTTTGTTCCAAGGCATCAGACCGGTTCACTGTTGAATCACAAACGAGAACAAGTCTCGAGGGGAGATCATTCGCTCGCTGCACACCTCGGTTGCAGGACCTGCACGATTGTGATCAGCCACCTAGGCTGGTGTTAGTGATAGTGAGGTGTGACTCCACATAATTCGGCGCGTTTGTATCAACGTCCGTTGTCTGTCATGCCAAGCTGCAGTCATGGATTTGAGCCTTGTTATGGCGTCCACCGTTGATTGTTCTGTCCTCATGGCGGAAAACAATGTTGGCAGGGGGTGCGCGTTTTCTCTCGTTATTGATCTTCCCGCCCAAGATAGGCGAGAAGAGCACGAGCTGATATGATGGCATTGATAGGAAAATACGGATACCTACGAGGAAACTCCATCATGCGGGCCAATACCTTGTTTTTCAGCCGAAGTACAAACAAAAGACTGGGTCCAATTAATCTCTTTAATCTCCAGACGCGCCGGTGAGGCGGCCGGGTAAAGTAGCGTGTATTCCCAATATGGTAAGATGAACAAGGGATCTTCAAAGTATCGCCTGGTACCTTCAGGCACAGAAACTTGGGGTGGGGGTGCTCATCGATGATATGTAGACAGACGAATCCGAGTTGCGAATAAGAGCTATGAAACACAGAGAGCCGGTAATATAACAATAGCAGCTATGAACTGCCACGTGAACACACCATTACAATGTATTGGGATATAAATCAGGTTTCAAAGGACATTATATCTTCGAACGTATGCAGGAGGGCAGGCTTCGATGATGCCAGCCATGATATCGAGTCTGTATGTAGTGCTTGAATCTCCATTGTATAATAATTTGTACACAGACAGTAAATGCTAGACGAGACGGTACCAACAATAACTCCTTGGCTTTAGTGTTCCTAGTCGCATTCCCATTTCGAAGGGCAAACAGACAATCAGTATGATAACGTTATTCACGTCATCGTGTCTTCGAAGGAGAGTGAATTGCTCCATAATAAGCTCAAAGCCTTTGCTAGAAACGGGACGGGCGATTGCAGCCCATCATCAACTAAAAGCGGAGCGCAATTGCATTCAGTACAGAGGTAGCTTTATTACTTAGTGAGTAGGTCTCTAATTAAGCCAGCCATTCCTCAGTCAGGTTCAGCTGAGGAGTATGAAAGGTCCATGCTTACTCAACGGCCATGGCCGAACATCAAGAACCTCCTTATGTGCGAAGATGAATCGTC
This sequence comes from Fusarium aywerte, assembly GCA_013186375.1. Classification (NCBI taxonomy): domain Eukaryota; kingdom Fungi; phylum Ascomycota; class Sordariomycetes; order Hypocreales; family Nectriaceae; genus Fusarium; species Fusarium aywerte. The sequence goes on along the minus strand of JABCQV010000371.1, from coordinate 98,501 downwards.
GACCGCTGGTCGGTCTTTGCTCTTATTTGCATATGCGGCCAGAACTGCCGATTCATAAAGTCTCGAATGCGAGCGAATGAGGAATATGAGTTGGAGTCAGAATATTCCCGAACACTATATTGTAGCGCTTTGGTATAGCAAAATCAATTTGCCACCTGTGCTTTCTGAGGACTGAAACAGACCCTGAATGAGTGTAAATTTAGAAGTTCAGACCATAGTCCGAGAGTTTTCGTCGTTTTGGATGACGGTCAATTTTCAATTGTGGCTCACTGAAACTTGGGTATTTTATTAACAATGAGATCCTTGTAGAGTTTGAAGAGCCAGAAGGTTGGGCTGACAAAAAGAAAATAGGTGGGTGGTATTGTTGTCTTATGAGACAAGGCAGTGCTGATTGACGAGCCGGACGACCACGCTATGTATGGCTTGACTGCAACATCACCGCTAATATGTCGTGTACTCATCAGGATCGCACAAGCCATCGCGGTCGAAAAGTGGCTGAAAAAGGATACAATCCCCGCCTTGCCTCAAAAGCAAAGTCTGTTGTCATGTATGATGCTGTATGCAAGTCAGACCAACATAAGGGAAAACCTATTGGCCTACCGGTGAGGTCAATGGCAAGAATGGTTAGAGTGCTGGGTGATGATGCAGCATAGGCACACATAGGTTGGGCTACGTGTGACAATGGCACCGGCTGAGAGCAGAGCTGCCCGCAGTATTGTTGCGTGGATTTTGTAGCGAATCTGCAGGGCGAACACTTCGCTTCATCTTCCAGCCACTCACTCTGTCACTGCCTTTTGCTGTGAAAGCCAAGTCTCGAGTCTGAACGCTCATTGATCAGTTGAAGCAGGGATCACGTATCGGATGTTTCCGGTCAGGATTCTCGCGATGCTCCCTCTTTCACGTCCGTCTGAACCCATTGAACAATCTGTCAAGCTGTGAGAGAGGAAAAGGTCAACATGGCTGGACTGTGAGTAGTCAATACCCCAAGTCAAAAGCCTCATTCACATGGGTCGAGTGTTCCAGCAGAGCAGAATGAAAATCACTGTCAATCAGCCGCTCAGCATAATCCCTGTCCTATGCAGCCTGAGAAAAAGTATGTTGAGGTGGAGAGGATGGGCGGACTACCCGCACATATTCTTAATGGCAGGGCGCGGTTCTTATGCGTTCCGTCTCAGACTAATCCTTGAGACTTGTGAGGCAGATGAATGATTCAGATTTTGTGGCATCCATGGTTCTTCATCGGTGAATAATCAAAGACAGTTTCTGCTACTGCCTTGAGTTCGTTCATCTTTCATTAACAAACCGTGCCGGCAATCATCGTGTCACTAATTAGTAGGTACTGCCTGCCTCTAGGAAAGAACCTAACGTCACGCTGCCACTACCTAGCTGGCTCTTAACTAAATCAGCTGAACTTGTACCTGGGAGTACTTGAAACAGGCACATATCCACCGCGATTGGCTGCCGTTTGAGTGGAAGAGGGGTGGGCCGGTAAGTGCTCCAGGCGTCGCCTACCTTCTAAACCAAGAAAGAGCAAGCCGCTGCAAGCCAAGGGACCGGGGCTGCGGTACGTACCACATACAGCTCCGCGCCGCAGCATGCACCTACCAGCGGGAGTGGGCCGTAGTTTCCTGATCTTTACAGTAGCTGTAAGTCGGCCATGCTATCACAACAGAGCAGCGTCACAGGAGGCCCGTTGGGAAATTGGCCCAAGAAGTCTTTTCTCAACGGCCGCGCCATATGCTGCCTTTTCGTCCAGTCGCTGCTAATCTTGGACCGTGGGTCCCGTCTACTGACCAGGATATTCCTGATCTATCTCCATGTCTCCATCAAAGTTGAGTCCATCCCACCATCCATCAGATCTGTGTCTCTGCAGGCCGAGACAATAACTACGCTACGATGCCACACCTTTCCCGATTCTCGGTCCTCCATCTTCTTTGCTTCACCTCGTCGTCACTCTTTAAAGCCTCGCTCGTTCCCTCTGGAGGTGTTGGATCTTGATCCCGGGGTTGCCTGACGATCACTGCTGCTAGCAACTGGTACTACTGCACACCAACTGCACAGGCTCCCTGTCCATCCATTCATTCATTCTTGTTTTACTTGCTTTTCCCATATCTCATAATAGTCTTTGTCTTACCTTGAGAAGGACTTTCATAAGCCAGCTTGAAACCTTATCCAACCTCTGTTCTTGCAGTATCCTTATTCTTCTGTTACACATCTAATCTTTTTATCATCTCTTTGCTCGTCCTTCAAGCTTGCGACATTCGAATTTTGCTTTCAAGGATGCTTACAGAGCGTTAACGATATAACGACGACGTTTATAATCTGAACTATCAAACACAGACGATCACATTTCCTCCGCCACATCTCAACACAATGCTCGCCCACTGGTCCAGGTTATGGGTGCTGTTTTGTCTCATTTTGGTGTTTCAGCATGTCAGTGGAGAGGTTCTCAGGATAGCCCCAAGGGCGGGCGACGATGAAGCGCAAAAGACAACCGCCGTTGAGTCTGGCTCAACCTCAACAAGGATACATAGCAGTATCACAAAAACTGGCGAGGCTTCTGGGAAGAAGACGGAATCTTCTGAGCCTACAAATTCCCACACAGAAAGAGAGGCTATTTCAGTGACCGCTACAGAAACCGAAAAATCAGAAAGCTCAGATCCTACATCGGCCAGCACAGATGGTGCTCTTGCAAGTGGACTTGATGATTCTTCATACTACAATGGTAATGCGAAGTGTGGATACTATTCCAGAGTCGTTACTAACAAACTCCGTAGCCACAATACCCGCTGGGCGTCTTCCCATTGAGCCGAAGCTCACGCCAGGTTGGGGTGTCGCCGGAACCATCATGCTACTGACTGGTGTCACATACGCTCTTATCGGAATCAAGAACCGAATGATCCACACCTTCTTTTCGACTGCTTTCGCTGCATCACTGGGCGTTGCTGTACTTATTGTCTATGTCATGAAACCTGAAGTCAGCGATGCTTTGCAGGGAGGCTACGTGGTTGCCGTCGTGATCTCTGGCTGTATCCTCGGTGCAGCTTCTATGTTTTTCAGGGAAATCACTGAGGGGTTAGGCTGTGCCCTTGGTGGCTTCTGCGTCAGCATGTGGCTTCTTTGCTTGGTCCCTGGGGGGCTACTCGGACCTGTCGTGGCCAAAGCTATTTTCATTGCTTGCTTTACTGTGGGCGGATTTGCCTTCTACTTCAGCCATTACACGAGAGACTGGGCACTCATCCTTATGATCTCCTTCTCTGGTGCTACCGTTACGGTACTAGGTATCGACTGCTTTAGCCGGGCTGGGCTAAAGGAATTCTGGGCCTATGTTTGGGAGCTCAATGATGACTTGTTTCCTCTTGGTGCCGATACTTATCCAGTTACAAAAGGCATCCGAGTTGAAACCGCAGCAATTGTCATCATCTGCCTGTTTGGCATCATCTCACAGATCAAATTATGGAAACTCGTTCGAGAAAAGCGTGAAAAGAAGGCGGAAGAGGCTGCCGAAGGGGAGCGCAACCTTAGAGAAGAAGAAGAACAAGTTGGTAGGAACATCGAAGAGGCAAATGCGCGTGAGAGGCGCCAGTGGGAGAGGATTTATGGAGGTGGAGATGCAGGAAGCTCGACAGCCACTCGCACTTCGAACGATGGAGAAACTCCCAACGAGAAGACCAGCCGCATCAGCCAAACCGACTCTTCGAAAAGACAATCCGCCTCAATCGTTGAAGTCATCGAGATGACAGACATGCCCGACTCTGAGCAATCCAAGAAACAGCCTACCACCACAGTGAACTTGATGTCTTCAGAGCATCATGAGGACGGCAGAGTAACGGTTCGCGTAGCTTCAGATGACATCACCCCATCAACAACAGAGATTGTGAATAACGAAGTCGCCAGCAATGATGTATACACTACTGCTGCCGCGAGCAACCAGGCTGATCGGCGCATCTCGACACAGTCCTCTGTCGCCAGATCTGTTGCCCCTCCTGTTGTTCCTCTCCCATTCACTATTCCTGTTGCCGACAACGACAATGATGCCCATACTAACGACGGCCGTTCATCAGTGGCAACCTTTGCCGATGAAGAGGATACCGAGCCCTATACACCTGGCCACCGACACTCACTTGCGAAAAGATTATCTCGTCTCTCTCGTGGATCAATGGAGTTACTTGGAAATATTTCCCATCGATCAAGTCGTGTTCTTGGAGAGCCCCAGGAGCACGAACATGGTGAAAGCACTGATGAGTTGGTAATCCCACGGTCGCGACCTCACGACGAGGATGGCTCAGTTGCGGCGACGATTGATGAAGAGAGTGTGAGCGGCGACGATAAGTCCCGCGCGACTCAGGACCTGCGGAAGAGCATTCAAATCAATGCCGAATTCTCCGAGAAGGACGACAAGGATAAGCTAAGCACATCCCAAGGTCAGCAGGATTCTTCCATGGCTATTGGTGTGAACGATGCAGCCAAGCCTGACGAATCCAAGCAAAATGATGAAGACGCTGCAGGGGGTATTGGCAATAGCAAATCTGTGACATCGAGCTCTTCGGCTCGTGTAAGCTTGACCAAAGATCGACTTCCTAGATCACTTTCCAAAGTGGCATTGTCCTACCGGACCAACGAGTGGGCCAAGCACCTGAGTAACGCAGAAGCCCCTGAGCTTGACGAAATTCACATAGCCGCACCCAGAAGCCCAGCAGTGCCAACGATCGAAAAACCAGTCCCCGTACATGTAGAAGAGCTGCGCAAGTCGTCCAATGAAGGAACTCCGGCACCGGCAATTACACGATCGGACTCGCAAGTATCTAGTTTCTCTCACACAGCACCTCGACGTGGTTCAAAGCAGCAAGTTCCAGCTGCACTCGCTCTCCTTACAGGCGAGGGCCAGCATCGTAGCCCTGGCACAACTCCAACTAGCGGCACCATGCCACGGTTGTCTTCTTCGGGCTCAAGAATGGCATCGGGAGGAATTGCTCCTATTGCGGAAGAACAAGTTATTTCCAACTCGGCGCGGGCCGTTCCTGCAGGCGAGGTAATGGGGGCACAAACTCTCAACGTCCCAGGCGTTGCAGAAGGCCAGCGCTCACCAACACCAGGTTTTGTGTCCTACTCGAGCCCCCAGACTCTTCTTGGCCAGCGGGAGATGTATCTCCGCAACAAGTCGGCAGGAAACTTGTTGGCCAGCTCTCCAGAGGCCAACCTCCCCGCTCGACACAGAGCCTCGAGCGATGCAGGATCACTCAGCAATTACCCCATGTACGCTGCTGCCGTTGGAGTGGACGTTGACGATCTGCCATTAAACAAAAGAAAGGAAATCATGCGACAGAGTAGCTTGAGCCCCTCAAACTCGACACCATCTCTTCAACGACTCAGTGGTGGTAGCAATATCAACAGCTTCCACCCCTCAGAGGCTATCTTGAACTCACACCAACCCCAACGCGTGTCGACGCTCCCCACTTCCGCTGCGCGTGAGGCCGCACTTGCCAATTTTCGACAATCGGTTCAACATGAATTACGCGCAGGCACACCTGTAATCAGTACCTCTGGTCGAGAAACCCCGTTCACCCCGCAATCTCTCTTGGCTAGCCGAGAGGTTGAAGTCCAGCGTAGCGTTGACATGAGCCGAAATATCCTCCTGAGCCAAAAGCAAGCTGAAGCCCAGCGTCGCGAGACACAGCAACGAGAGAAAGAATGGGCCGATAAAGCTTTTGACGAGCGCATGCGAAATGGAGACCTTCTCGACATACACCGTGAAGCGATGCGCAAGCTTCAAAGGCACGCCAAGGACATGTAATCATCATCCTCCTGCGCTCCTTCCCTGAAATCTTCGGATTTTCGATCACAATCTTTCTGCTTTTTTACTTTCATTACCTTACATACCCATCTTTGATCTTTTGAATATTTATGATACCAACGGGTTTCACGTTTACAGTTTTTAAAAATAAGGGCTTGGTTATGACGGTTGGGTAAAAATGGACATGGCTTTGGAAAGGCCACTATGACGGTCATTTATATATATTATGTGGGCTAAAACCCAAGACATGAAGCTGGGTTACAATGATAATCACAACGCTTTTAATTCTTCACATCGATCCGATACTTACATGGTTGGCGACTTGAACTCTTGAAGAGGGTGAACTGCTCTCACGTGAAATGCGTCTTATTATGATTAAATAAATGGACAGTGTATGCCTCTAAACCAGGATGAGCCCTTTTGATACCTGCGCCGTCGCCTGCAATGATGCTGAGCTCGCAAAAGGCGAGTCTAATGAAAGCAAATAAATTTAAGGAAAAGCAAAACACATGGAGTCTTAGAGTATCCCCCGATACATTCCTTTGGTTGAACCAGGCTTAGCCACCGGTAGTAAATTACTTAGCCCAGCCATATAGACGTTCCTAGCGTCGATATGTTTCTTCGAGAGGCTCAGTCGTGATGGAATACGTCGACGCCATGGGAACCAACAAGCGAGTATCAGATGTAGTAGTATCGGGGGTTAGAACGTCTTCTGCATCAGCCCAAACAAGTGTTTGATTACGAGGTTGGGCGGGTGAGTTGCCCTCCCATAGACGGCCGTTAACAACAGAAGGAAGGGAGTCGAGAGGTAAGCCGCGATCCAGAGGAGGTCGCCGATCCTTAACTCTTCTAAAGCTAAAAGAAGAAAGAGATGGGAGTGGAATTGTGGGTAGGTCGAAGCGAGTACGGAAGAGGAAGGGGTTGCGAGGAAGTAGGATGATGGGGTCTGTAGAGGGGGCAGCACTTGGCGGAGGATAGACTATCTCTCGAAGAGGTGATTGCGAGATTCGTGATTCGCTTCCTATCTCAACTTCCAAGTTTGTGGTAGCGCCATATATGGGCTGCAGAGAGACAGGGCCTAGACTTGCAGATGACGCTGTAGTTGCGTTGCGGTTTAAAAGAAGACTTCTGATCTTTTTGGGGATTGATGATGCACTGTCTCTGGTTAGTATCTTACTCGATTTCTCAGATGTTACTACTTACGTTGAAACAGAGGAGTCCATGAGGTAAGAGTTCCCGGACCTACTACTACCATATGTTGTCCTATCAGGATCATACTCTTCGTGAAGCTTGGGAAACAAGTGTCCAAGGCCAAAGTAAAGCAAACCACGGCGATAACTACTGATAGCGTCCTTTGTCATACCGAAGAAGAGAACAACAGGGATGGCGGCGAGAATGTCGATGTAGCAGTTGTTCAGATGGATAAAAGTGAAGCCGTTGGATGGGACAAGGATGACAGCCGACCATGGATAAGGCCACGTGCGATCGTGGATGAGATCGTAGTCGAAGGGTTGGAGTGGAAAAGCACCGAGAATGTTGAGAACCGCAAGGGTGATAACAACAGGTAAATAAGGAATCAAGATGGCCAGCACCATAAGATAGAGGCGGCGCTTTGTCCTCTGGGCCCGCTGATTAGCAGACCGGCTGCTGTTAATTGCTGTCCGAGTAGTCCTTGCGATCTCGCGGAAACGGACATAAGTAAGGACTTTTTGACGTTATTTGGTCTGGGTTATGGATGAAAGACACAGGGATATATGGGCTTACTGGCATATCCGGATGTTATCAACGCAATGACAACAGGGGCGATGACGAAGAAAGTCATGTAAGGCCATGCGGGCCAAGCAATCCAGCTGCACCCAACAAGAGTAGCTACCGCATATCTCTGAGTAGTCAAAGGCCAAACCCAGGCAACCTGAACGATAGGAAGCGGGAACATAATGAGTGCCTGAACAAGGTTGCGTCTGCGTTTCTCTTGGCCGGTCAGAGGATTGGCACGTAGAAGACCGACTTGTTGAGCGAGGTTGCGCATGATGGCGAGTAGACAGGTGCCAAACAAGGCATTTTGGAAGTTTGTATAGTAGGGACTGATGTCGCAGAGTCCTTTTCCAGACCACCACTTGCTAGTGTCGTCGTCTCTCCAGATGAGAGCATTGATGATTGTGTCGAGATTCGCCAATTCAACGTTGGCGATAAAGACAACGGCTGCAAACTCGCCATTTCGGTAGAGATTCTTCAGAGGAACTATGCATGCGATGTTGGCGAGTATGCCGAGAAGTATTCTGCAGATGAGGTTGGCTGTGAGTGAGGGAGTCGTGCTAGTTCCTGGTCCAGGAGCAGCTATTATGGACAGGTCGTCACGACCGAACAATTGAATTGAGCCGGTCATGACGACGACTATGAGGTAGAAGCAGCTTATGAATTAGTTGTTGATTATTTGAAGAAAAAGTCAAAGCAACTTGGTGATGTCGTTGGTGTTCTGGCTGTTGGTGAGGTTGTCAGATGCAAGATGGCAACGTCTTGGCTTAACGGTTGATCAGAGCGGGAAGCGCAAGGACCTCCAGGAAGTAAGTCAACGGCTCAGTTGGTGCCTTTATACAGTGTTTTTTGGTTTGAATAACATGAATAACCTATCAATAAGGATGGAAAGCTCAATAAGACAGCGACTTGGACATGACGGGCGTTCCTTGGAGGGGGGCCCTGAATTAGCAATTCTCTAATACTAACATTAGTAGTGTATTACCCATTCCAATTCCCTCTTTCCACCCTCTTTGTCAATAAGAAAAGAAACAGGAATCTTTGTCTCCGTTTGGAGTAAGGCGTTACTGTCATCTAGATCTATAGAGCGCGGCTATTCAGGGCGTCTATTGACAACCCGATCGGGTAAGTCAAGCTTGCAGGGGTAAGTAAGCGAGCGAACGAAACTCTAGTTGGGGGGGGAACTGTATCGTGCCTTAATTAGCTCACCTTATGAACTTAGACCAAAGTCTGAGCCTGAGCCTGAACCGTCTAAAACATACGCCTCCAAATGCAAGCTCTATAAAAATTTAATCTACGGAGTACCTGGTCGAGCGAAAAATATCGGGGGGCACTGAACTTTGAGCCGCCATCTTTCTTATTTGGGAAAAGGTGACGACGCTTGGCTAATTTGGTGATGGCGGTGATTCAGGCAGTGCCTGGATGGGATAACAGTAGCCTTGTCGAGCGAGAAGGTCAAATTGGAAAAGTTTCATGGAATAGTGATTTAGCTATATTAATGGTATCGCCGAATCGCGATGTCCGGTCTTGGAATGAAGCAGGTCTTGGCTTTAAATTATGTTGATATTGATCAAGATCACTACCCGTCAAGTCAAGAATGGCAGAGATACGGTACTGTCAGAAATACTCGAATTGCAGTGTCGCATATATGCATCTATCCGAGCAGCCAAAATCTAACGGCACCCGTTTATCGGGTCGCACAAAGAGCTCTGCGCATAAACCAATCAAATAACGCATTGAAAGAAGGTCCCCCAAATCTCAGCTTCCTACCCTATCGCGTCTCAGGGTTTCGAAACTACGCGACTGTCATCAAAGTCCCAGTCCCTTATCAAATCAACAAATCCCCGGTCCATTTCTTGTCTCCGCTTCAGCTTCTCTTGTTCCCCTCCACCCAAACGGCGAAACGAAACAAAGAAAAGAAAAAAGAAAAAAAGAAACACCGCCATACAAACACACATACGCACACACCATGTCCTTCTCTACCGTCTTCCGCCGTGCCGCTGTCGCCCCGGCTCTCACTGCCCGCGCTTTCAGCACCACCGCTGCTCGACCTCTGGCCAAGATCACCATCATTGGTAACCTCGCAGACACTCCCGAGCTTCACCCCACTAGCACCGGCCGTGAAATCGTCCGCTATGCTGTCGCCAGCAACAGCGGCTCTCGCGAGAACCGCAAGACCAGCTGGTTCAAGGTCACCAGCTTCGCCGAGGGTCCTTCTCGAGACTACCTTATGAACATTCCCAAGGGGTATGATATGATACACAGCCAGTTCAGCATATTCAGAGACAGACCGTGCTAACAAACCATACAGTGCTACCGTCTACGTCGAGGGCGACGCTACTATGCACCCTTACACCGACGCCAACGGCCAGAGTCGTACCAACTTCAGCGTTGTTCAGCGTATGCCCACCCTCCCGATACGACATTGCTTCGTCAGTCCTAACATGGTCCAGGCCAAATCGAGGTTCTTCGACGTCCTCAAGCTCCCGAGCAGGGCGAGTAAGTGGAATCCTCAGTCGATTCTTGTTCACACCTAGACGCGACCTTTTCGTGGCGCCACAATACCCTGCCCGCTGGCTCTCCTCTCTCAAAGACGGTTTCTTTTGTTGGTTGCTAATGTATGAGTGCAATGTACGATGAGATTTAAGGAAAGCCGTTGAAGGAACTGTATGATACCACGATGCAATATACTATTTAACATCACATTTCCACGAGACACTTGAGTAAGACAGTCGACAACAAATAATTCTTATGTCTATCAAACGCTGTTGAACCTAATTACTGGAATTGCGGGATTCAACTTTCGCTCGTTTGGTCTCGAAATCGCCCAACTGATCCTCAAAACAACATGGCTCTGTCCTGCTAATCGGTCTTTTACTCGGCGAGCGACCATTCCTTCGAGTTTATACTGGCAACAAATTTATCTCGTAATCGGCACGGAAGAAGCGATCAATCGATGGTTGCAGATGCAGGATTCCCAGAATCACCACGGCCAAGAACACAAATCCCGGAAATAAGCCAACTCCAATGAGCAACACAATCAAACCAGCCAGCACTAATGCGTATCTTAAAAAATTCATATACACCATATGATGGAGCGCTTGTTCGATTCCACCCGGTATACGCAGCACCACTGCTAAACATACCATGAGACCTCGCCTCAGTAGCAAAACGGTTTGTCGAAAGAAAGAGGAGACCTCTCGCGAAAGAACTGAAATCTGTCGAAAGAGATGTTCTCCATTATGAAATGACCAACGGAGTGCCTCGGCAATGCTGCGTGTCGACACAACGCAGACGATCAATATACGCACCAACAGCCGGGTAAACCAAGAGTCTAGCTGTCGTTGAAACCACACATGCCAGAAAGCAATTAGGTAAAATTCCTGCGGTAGGTTCTTTACCCCATATCCTTGGTCCGGTGGATTCCGTGTCCATTGTCCGTGACGTCGGAATCGCCAGGGGTGTCGAGTGTGTCCTGGTTGCCGCGTTGTATCGTCTAGGTCTGGATTGAAGCCCATCTTTAATTAGAGTTTATTAGAGATTGTGCTTGAGATGTGGAGTAAAGTGCCGAATGGTTATAGAATGAAAGCACAAGTAATGATTGTTTGAAGATTCTGTTAAAAGAACGAGTGATGGTGGAGTGGGAAAACGAAATGCAGAGATGAAACAGCACAAATTATACCCAAGCATTTCATCACTTTATCTCGAGAGGTTTGGGCAGTGGCCATAGTTGACAATCAAAGGCAAGTGCGGCCGACTTCTACTCGTCAGTCTCACTGGCTCAAGGGAAGATTGTAGTTGAAGCCATGTAAAGAGGGGACTCATTTAGTCATTATAGCCTCTATCGTATACCGAGAAGGAAGAAGCCTCTATACCAAAGTGCAACTATCCATACACCCGAATCCAGCAGCAACACCTCCCTCTTCACTCTTATCGCCTTTTGTGCGTAAGAGATACCCAGCCTCTTCGTTGTGATGAATTTTCCCTGTGCTCTGATCCCAGATACAAGTGCCATAGATTCCCAATTCACAAATGACACCTCCCTGTTCCAGATTGCCGTTACGGAGAATGATGTTGTTTACCGGGGGAGGAGTGATCAGCTCCATGAGGATATAAGATCCCCAATGAGATTCCGGAACAGACTTGAGGAAGTCAGGAATAGCTCCCCGGTAGATGTTGTTTCCACCTCCTTCTCGCTGAGGCTTCAGCACATAGTCTTGGCAGGCCTTAGGATCAAGCGCCTTCTTTCGAGCCTCAAGACCAGCATCGCTTGTGTCCATAGGGTAAATATTGGTGAATGTGCGCCACAGTTCTGCTGCATCGTCTGTGTCGTCGCGAATAAACCTGCTGAGGGCCGAAGGTGCCGACGACGGCCGCGGTGTCGCCAAGATCTGCTGAACCTTCTTTGTCCCAGACAGTTGATTCAGAACAGTAGGGCACTTGATGGCATTCGATCTTTCCAAGTGGTATCGGGCTTCCCAAGCTTTCTGATCAGGGTAGTCGGAAGGCCCATATCCAGATCGCATGTAAACAACGGCGACTTCGTACACCTTTGCGGGGTTTCGTGGAAGATGGTACAGAAGCTGTCGCTTAGAGGTGTCTGCTATCTTTGTGTGCTTCAGGATTTGGGAGTATGGAAGTCTGAAGACAGGGATGGATGGCGAAGATCTAATGATTTGATACTCAAGATGACGCTGATCGAAAATGTTCCTTTCGCCATCCTGAACAAGGAAGATGACACACTTCTGGTGGCCGAGTTCGGATTGGGGATAGATGTTGTAGGCTGCTTCAATGCCAGCTGCCAAGCCTCGGGTACTGGTGTTTTCTGGCAGATCCAACGATCCTTGAGCGATATAATTTTCCAAAATGGGGTATTCTGTAGTAGCAAGATATCTATCATTGTCAGTACCAAATGATTGGGAAATTAGATTTTCAGGAGTAGCTACTTGTGGAGAGCAGAAGTGTATGTTGAGAGACCACCGAAAGACGAGGCAATGGTGTTGAACTCAACCTGCTTGACTTGCAAAGAAGGAGGGGAAGTGTGAGTATCCTGGTGGACCATGTAGTCTGATCGGAATAAGCCCAGGGATAGAGACTGTCATTCTGTCAGCTCTTTACCGGTAGCTCAGTTAAATCAGTAGAATCTTACCTGTGTATATCCCTCAGCCTTGACCTTAGTATGGACCTCCCATAAGTTGCGAATGAACTCATCGCCGTCAGCAACCCTAGAATTGTTCAGAAGTTGCGAGTATTATGAGGTGGAGTTTACCTACTCCTTAACTACTTGGGCCAGAAACTCTTCATCCCTGCTCACCGAGGCATACAACTCGTTGTAAGTCTTCTGAACCGCCTTACCCTGAGCGAAGCACTGCTTGGGAAACGGGCTAGGGAAGAGTGTGACAGGCACGTTGGTAGCAGCGATACCCTTGGGATCTGCCTCGGCGGCTATGACGGTTGGCGGAGGTCGGACTGCGAGGCCGTTGCCTATCGACCAGTCCTTGACGGTCTCGATGAGGGCATCCTTTTCTTCAGCCTTCAGGGTGGGGGGATATTCCCCGCTTGTGAGAGATGCCATGGTGTCGAGATTAGCTGAGACCTTAGAAAGAGATAACAGAATGCCAAAGAAGACGAGGACAAAGAATACAAAGGGTATTTAAAGAGTGTCCCAGATTGTTACTCCGGTGAAAGTCGTCGGCTTGCGTGCTTGGGAGGTTTGCGCTAGATGGGGTGGCTTAATAATTCAGTGGGTGCTTCTAGACGGAATTGGAGAAAGGCTGATTCCACAACGATGCATGAAAGACGGCCACAGACAAGGCCGGGCGTTAATTATAGGATCTACAGTAATGTAAAATATAGCCATAATTTATTTCACCCTATTTGCTTGCGATGCCGCTCATGCAGCGATAGTAAATTCACTTTTCTATAAAATTTCATGAGGGGTTCTTAGCATCATTATGGCGGGGTATTATACAGCGTACTACAAAGCAAGAATAGAACAATAGACAGGTAAAAAACTGAAGAATAGTTTTTATACGACAGCTGAACTACATAGCGCTTATAAACTATAGATAGTTACATCAAAGTGTTTGAATTCTAGGTACTTCTCAACTCTACCTACACGTTTATAGGTAATAAGCCAGGTCTGAATAAAGAATGTTAAATGGGAAACAGATATCCACCATTGTAGAAAGGCAGGTAGTAGTGGGGCACGATCACTTGCATGCCGGTAGGTAGCACCCTAGGTTTACGCTCCTTCCTGGACTACAAACTTCTGCCATATTTACCCACCTAAGGAATGAACGAGGCCTGAAAGTGCCTTCCCACATGGTCAATTTGACTCTCAGATACGGTTTTCGTCACCCCCCACCTGATAAAGCGGTCAATTGAAACAATAGGTACTTCAACTATAAAGGCTTAACAATGCAGCTCTTCACCAGCCTCTATTTATAGATCACGTGAGGTCGTCCAACGGGCCCGCTGATCTCCACCCCTGCAGAGGTACCACCAACAGATTGTACGACGCGCTCTGGCAGCGCATGGGGGGTTTTGGTCTTCTAGAGCATCTCTACTTATTTTATTCATTGCATTTACAATTTCTTCAGGCGCAGCGGTATTCCCCTTTTCTGCTCTGCTTCTGCGAAATACCAAAACGAAGGTAGCAGCGAAACGATTTTCTTCATCGAATCTTTTCGTCTTTTGGCATTCATTTCGTGTTTGCACCTGGGTCGCATAAAGCATCCGATCCTGCCCAGTGCTGTTGGCCTTACCTGCCCGTCGGCAGACCTTTCCATATATTCATCCTTCAGATCGATCTTCAAGCGCCAGTGCTTTCCACTGCTCACCTACGCCTGATTTACCTTGCAGACGTTTCAAGGCCGTGAGGAAAATCGACTAACCCATCTTCCTTGAAAACAGCCAACTGGCTGTTATGCACCTTTCTCTTCGCTTTTCTTGTCATTGCTGGGCCTCTGCTCAGCAAACTCGGCGCCAAAGTTCATGTTCTTAAACATTTCATCCGGTACTTCGCTTGTTCCTTGCCAACCTTAAATGCTTTTAACGCCAGACCAAACAGACTAACTGTATCAGAAACCCCATTCACAGTGTTCCTGGGAGCACGTGCAACCTCAAATGGATGGCCCCGGAGAAGATGATCCCTACTCGTGGGACGTCGAAGTTGTAGTTCAACGACTTTGTGGCAATGGGTGCCTGTGGAGCCGAGATACCAACGCTCTGGCTACGCGCATTCGCGAAGAAGAGATTGACGGTAAAACTTTATTGACATTTGAGCATGTATGCTCACGTCAAGAATTGCTGGAGTGTTTAGACGTCAGGGTTGCTCGCCACAAGGCTGCTCTTTTGGAAGCCATCGTCACACTACGATCTAAGAGCAAGGGGTATTGGCAATGGGAGCAGGATTTTAAGCGGAAAAAGTCCAGTTTTTGGGATGAGCAAGTCGAAGGGCCTAGAAGAGGTGCAACAGAGCGCGCTCAGTTCTTCAACTTACTCAGTGGCGGCTATCAAAAACAAAATGAGACATTGACACCAGGTTTCGCCTCGGATGCGACACTTCATAACACGGATGAGAGATCAAAACCACCAGAACGTGTGAGCGCAAATCAGATGTCAGGAGCGCAAAAGGTTTCTCAGCTTAATGCTGGCGGGGGTCCTAGTCCTCCAACCACTCATGAACATCCTGCCCATGGCACAGAGAGTGATGAGCGGTCAACTAAACGCAGACGCATGGCGCCTACACTTCTGACAGAAAAGCCACATAATATCGCCGCCGCCTTCCTTCCTACTGAAGCTGACGTCCTTGACTACACGACCCCTGACGCCAATCGGGTTCCTGGTGAAGCTTTCCCCTGGGAGAATGCACCAGCGTACGCTTACTTAGGCGACGGTACGATTTCGCGAGAAGCCATCATATCACCCGATGACGCATTGACTTCTTTCGTAAGAGAACACAAAGAGTCTTTCGATGCTACCAGTTTAAGCAGGATACCGCCTGCAAGGAGACTTGTCGTCAACAAGGCCCTGAAACGGCTTTTCACAGGTCGCTACCGAATATCCAAACATTCTTCGGCCTCACCAAGTTTTCTTTCTGATCCGTCTGACGAGATTCTTGAGCTGGCAGATCTTGGCGGTCAGGAATTCGACGACGATACATGGAAAGAGATTGAGGAGGAAGAACTAGAGAGAGAAAGGCTTGAGGCGCTCGCTGACGATGCCGAACCTGATGCTGTTGTCACCCCGGAGCGAGTCGCCGAAATACTAAACGAGACTATCGAAGCTGTTGAGGCCAACTGGCGGGAGAACAAGCTTCCGAAATATGAGCGGAAAGCTTATAGCATATGGCAGAAATCTCGACGTCATGGGGCGAGGAAACTACAGATTCGCGGGGCACATGAGATGGCCAGGCGTCTCGTTGATCGCATCGGGAACTTATGCTTTGAGATACAGAAGCAAGATTGGACATCAGAATCGTCTTACCGCGATGCAGCCAAAAGCCTCGAACAAAGTTTGGAGGACAAGTTGTATCAGATATGGTTAATCAAGATGCTTGAGTCCTCGAAACCGCCCCCAAAGCCACAAGGAGCACCCCGGTCAAAGCCAACCGCCGTGCGGCAATCTAGCCGTCCTCTACAGGAGGAAGTCCTCACAAGCTCTGATGAAGATGAATTTATTGTTCCTGGTGACCAAGTTGGCCTCGTTGAAGAGGACTCGAGGAAAAACCAGGACTCGCCCATTCACACTTTTAAGGAAGAATCGATGGACGTCGAGACTACTTTCGTGGATCTAACCCAAGATGATCCCGACGATTGCGATGGTTTTGACTTGACACATCCCATTGATCTAACCAGTCCGGTTAAAAAGGCGAACAAACCTGTGCCGGAAGAAGTACAGAGTGAGGCCCTCGAAACAAGCATACCAGGAACTATCATCCCTGAAACTGTTGCCCCTGAGGGCACTATTCCCGAACCTAGCTTCTCCGAATCTCAGGCTACTGTCAGTCCCATCCTAGGGAGCCACAAACTTGAGACACAAATCGACAGACTTCCACCAGAAACACCTGCGCGTCCTCACAATCCTAGCAATCTCGAACCTCCTCCAATCGAGAACTTCGGCGACCTTAAAAAATTCGCTTCGATATCGCTCCACAAACTAGCAAAGAACAGTGATCGTTGGCGGTTGTTGATTGGCGAGATGTGGCAGATGGAACATGAACGAAGAAAGGCAGCAGTCGATTTGATTCTGTCGGATGAACCTGATGTCATCTGGTCCAAACATATTACTCCTTATCTCGATGCGCCAATAAGAGACGTTCGAGAGCTTAACCGAAACAGCTCTGAAGTGGCCCTTTTCGACATTACACGTCTTTGTCACTGTTTCTTCCTGTGTCAGCACAAGACAGATGAGCAGATGCTTAACACCAAACCTACGAGGACCAAGAAGCGTCTCATGGCACCACAGTTACGCTCTAACATCTTCGAACCCTTCTGCATGTTTGTCAAGCTACTCGTCCCTTACTTTCCTCAAGACAGTCAAATCTACAAGCAAGAAAGGGCTATTCTCGACGATTCCTTGCTAGAGGAAGAGAGCGAATTGGAGAACTTGGATGATCTGGACGACATGGACGAAGAAGACGATCGAGGCCACCAAAGACCAAAGGAAAAAGAGATCATCCGCGACAGAGCCGCTGTGGATCTTCGCGAGCGAGAAAAACAAAGAATCGAAGAGCAAGAACTTCGCAGGGTTAAACTAAGGGCAACCCTCGCTTCGCAACCATTACCCCCGGGTGATGGAAGTCGCATCATCATAAACGAAAGCAAGGAGGAAGACCAAGGTTTGATATATGTCAACGAGCAGATCGCTCGTAGCATCAAGCAACATCAGATTGATGGTGTCCGCTTCATCTGGAATCAGATCGTGCGTGACGCCAGCGTCCGGCAAGGCTGCTTGCTCGCTCATACAATGGGGCTTGGGAAAACAATGCAGGTCATCACTGTTCTTGTTGCTTTGGCAGAAGCATCAGAATCCCGAGATCCATCTGTGGTCGCACAAATCCCCGAAGACCTAAAAACCTCACGTACATTGGTTCTTTGCCCGGCTTCACTTGTAGACAACTGGATGGACGAACTTTTGAAGTGGGCTCCAGCGAAAGTACTCGGCGAATTGCGCAAGGTCACTGCAAACATGCCATCACCTGAGAGGTCTTCGACAGTCACAGCATGGGCATCCGGCAAAGGAGTCCTGTTGGTGGGTTACAATATGTTTCAAAAGCTTATTGGCATGTCCGAAGAAGTGTCAAGTCTTCTCACAGATCGTCCTGATGTGGTTATTTGTGACGAAGCACACCATATGAAAAACCAGAACTCGAAAACCCACCTCGCGTGTTCGCGCTTCCAGACCAAGAGTCGCATTGCACTTACAGGGTCACCTCTATCCAACAACGTGCTAGAGTACTTTGCCATGATCGATTGGGTTGCGCCCAACTTTCTTGGGCCATACTCCGAATTCCGTGAGATTTACGCTACCCCAGTGGAGCGAGGTCTCTATCATGACAGTACGACCAATGAAAAAAGGAAGGCTCAGATGGTGTTGAAGGCACTGGAACAAATGGTAGCGCCAAAGGTCCATCGTCGCACCATTAACGTTCTGAAAGGCGAGTTGCCACCAAAGCAGGAGTTCATTATCTTTGTACCACCCACTGCGCCTCAGAAGCAGTTATACCAATTGTACATTCAAGGCGTATCCAGGGAAGGTGGTGACACGCAAGCTGACACTTTCGCTGCTATCAACCATCTCGGTTTGATTTGTAGCCACCCAAAATGCTTTCAGGCAAAGGTCAAGAAAATTCAAGATGGCATCTTGTCGAGTGGCGATGACGACGAGAAGACTGCCGACAAATCCTTCCCCAAGACTATGATTCCGAAGTTCATGAGGACGCTGCAGTCATTTAGAGATCTGAGCTCGCCAGCCTTCTCTTGGAAGACGGAGCTCTTGACGACCATACTCAACGAAGCGCGCGAAGCTAATGACAAGGTACTCATTTTTAGTCAGTCCTTACATACACTGGACTATCTTCAAAACATGTGTAGAATGCAGAGGAGAACGGTGTCTCGACTAGACGGTAAGACTCCGGTGGCAGCCCGACAACAACAGGTCAAAGACTTTAACCAGGGTAGTAAGGAGGTGTTCTTGATCTCCACGACCGCTGGTGGCGTGGGCCTCAACATCCAAGGTGCCAACAGGGTCGTCATTTTCGATGTCAGATACAACCCAGCTCATGAGCAACAAGCTGTGGGTCGCGCCTATCGCATAGGGCAGCAAAAGAAAGTCTTTGTTTACCGCTTAATGGTTGCTGGTACATTTGAAGATAACCTCAACAACCGACAAGTATTCAAGATGCAACTTGCATCTCGAGTGGTAGATAAAAAGAATCCCATCAGCTGGTCAAAGCGCAAAGGCGATGTTGTGGCAGAAATCAGGGACCGGCCAGCAGCTGATCTCGATCCGTATATCGGCAAAGACCAGATACTCGACAAACTCATCAAGCTTCGACAACACGGAGAGGCGATCCGTTCCATTGTGTCAACAGACACATTCGAGGAGGAGGATCTGAGCGCGACTCTCACGGAGGAAGAGAACAAGGAGGTAGAAAAAATGATTGAAATGAGCCAACTTCGAGTTTCCAACCCAGAAGAGTACGCCAGAGCAAGAGATGGTCTGGATTTGATGGAACAGGCCCGGCTGTATAGAGAACAAGAACAGCTCCCTCGCCCTGCACAGACTCAACCTTCACAGGCTCAACCTATACATCAATCATTTGATGGCGCATCGGACACACCTACCGACGTGCAGTTTCCACCGACCTCATCAACGGCCACACGTTACCAATGGGATTTATCAGACCCTAACAGGCTGCCTGTGCTTCCTAGTCAAGGTCCAGCTCCCATGCCAATGGCTGGTGCGAACACGTTTTTCGGCGAACATCGTCTCGCTGAAACAACCACCGCACAACACCCAGTGTCAAATTCCACTTTTCGAGAGCTTCCACGGTCGCTGTCATCTCGGACACCGACAATTGGGTCACCGAAAATTGCGCAGTTCACTAGTGCGTCGTTGAACAGCCCGCCGAACCGAGAGTCTAGGTCAACTCAAGATGCTGGGATGCATTTGCACACCGGCACCATCTTTAAGCAGGGTGGGGTGTTCAATGTGACTGAGATCCCCGCAAGGATCGAATTCGAGACGCGCCTACGAGAAAGCGTTCAAAACTTACAAGAACGAGAAGTGCCGCTGACAGGAGGCGACCCAATTGAGATTGCCAGAGCTCTGACTACAAGGGTGGACCGAATCCGGAAGGAGGGTCAGTTCGGACTGCTACCAGACACGAGACACTGGAAAATCCTTAATGGATTCATATCGCACGATAAGTTTGTGATTGCCATCATTTCCGGCTACATTAGCCCAGAGTATGTGGCTCTGGCCGAAGCAAGGGAGCTGGAGGAGCGGTTCGAGACGATCAATGGACTCGAAGAAACCGAAATTCCTGTGCGGGCACAAGAGAAAGTCAACTCTCCAGATCCAATCGTATGAAATCCCAAATCTACTCCCCTCAGCCTTGGGGTGCCATGTTTCTGAGACGACTTTTGCTAACCTGTTGTATTGAAGAACTTACAGAATATCAGACGCCATAATTCACACCTGAACATGAAACGGCCCAAGGTCACAGACGATATAAAAGTGATGCGGGAAGCAATGGATAATAGGAGAAACCGGGCTGTCCGCCTACCATCATGGGCTAACGAGGCCCTTAGCAATGAGCAGAAGTATCGAATACCACCACCGGAAAAGTAGTTTTTTTTTTCCAAGAGCGAAACCCTCACAGCACCTGAGGTGATATCTCTGATCTTATCTTTTGGCATGGGAAAGGAGTCCACGGGGCCTGCATATGCAAACAGACAGGCTGAGAACGTGACGGGCCAAATATACAAGGAGGATGGTTACGACGGCGTTACGGTATGGCATGACATTGAGCCAGATGATACCCATTTTGAGGGTTAACTGCTTCGCATGTAAAGTGGTGGTGGACGAGGGCGATGTTCTTAGAACCGCGATTCTGTCTCCTAATTAGGGACTCTTCAAGACAAAAGCTTTCCGATGCAATGTGTTGATTATGCACCAAATGCACCAATAGGGGATCAGGCGTCTTCGAGATCTGGGTAACCGGGTAATCTTGACTGGCGCGTCTTATTTAATGTGTGAATAACCCGACCTTTCTGTGAACTTGTAGGATAAAAGAGCAGTATGTAGGGTGCTTAGTTGGTCGGTCAGATTTAGTAAATATCATATGAAGTCTGCACCCGTTCACTGTGTATTTCATTTCATGGTCGGCTTCGCCACTATCTCCTAGTCTACATCGTTGACACGGACGAAAAGGATATCGAGCACGTCTATATTCGGCAATGATGACTCCATCCGTTGTATGCGAAGTCTCAACTTTAGCGCAGTTCCGGTTTCCTACGCGGCGAAAAGATGAGGTAAGCAAAAAAGAAAAAGAGAAAAAACGGATGACTGGCACGATTATAGGTCGAGAATGGTGTATTTATCGGCGCTTTGTATGGTTTCGCTCCTCTTTACGGAAGGAAGGAGACGGGGAGTGAGTGATTGTTGAGCAGTGGATACTTGAAGTTGTTGCATCATACGAGATGGTTAGTACAAGGCCGAGAGCAGAATATTTTGGACTCGGGGATATCTGATGAATTGACGCTAGATGGTCATGGGTGGTTGAGCTGAACAACTGATCATTAAGCGCATGGCCGATATCAGTACCGAGGTTTATTCTATAACTTATTCCTGTTGTAATAATATGTCAAGATGCCAGAACTTGAGAAGTCACCTTGCCCGCCTTTCTATGACAATTCAATAGTCAACCAATGGCTACCCAGCTGTTGTGTCGCCAGGATCTAAGGACCACTGGGGCTAGGATCTAGGGGCTAAGGTGCGATGGTAAAGTGCATGAACAGAGTAAGCCAATCAAGAGTGATGTATTTCTTTATGATTGTCCCTGAGTTTGACTCGGGCGGTTTCGTCCCTGTACGATTGCCGAGTGCTGTACGTGCGGACTTTACGCCTCGAGGCTGCGGGCCGCATCATGGCCGCAACTCAACATGTTTCTCACCGAGGCTGTTCTCCCCAACTTAGTGAGAGGGTCGAGATTTAGGCAATTTATGCGAAAGCGTTTACAGCGGTTGTATAGTATAAAGTAAAAACAGAAGATTTGTAATCGTACCCGCTCACCTCAATTTAGTGCCTCAAACACTTCAAGTGTCAGATTTACTATCTAGGCCTCTCGGCATCCATATCTTCATAGATGACTGACTACCTACTACGTATGACCTCCAAAAAGACGAGTTAAAAAAAAAAGTCCCGAGGCGAAGGGAAATACCCTGCATCTGTGAAAAGAATGTACCACTGACTTGGCCAAAAGAGGTAATTTGCGCGGAGTGAAAGAGAAGAAAATGGACGGAACCGAAACGGAAGCATTTTATGGGTCAATGACCGACCGTTCTTGCCGAACCACTGCATAGGTGGACCCACCGAGTTATTCGATCCTCTCTTTACCTAGGCCTAGGTACAAACCCAGTCATCTACCGCTTTATTATTTTCCTCTTCTTCATCCTTTCCCTCCCTCTTCCTTTTTTCTTCTTGCATCCTTAACCTCAACCTCCCCTTACCTCTCCTCACTAGCAAAAGTTCAATTGCTTTTGCATTGCCTCACTTGTTCGCTCTCGCGACCGAGTGTAATCCTTTCGCTTGTTTTGTTCGCCTGGCATATTTGCCCCTCCAATTCTGAAACCACCACATTTTGCCCCTCTGGTTCGCTTTACGAAGGCATTGCCGTCTCAAATTAACCTGTACTGCCGAATACACGCAACAATGGATGCCGTTCTTCGTCAGTCCAAGGCCATGTGCCCTTTCATGAAGACGGCTACTCCCGCCACTCTGCGCGCCCTGTCGACTTCTTCTCGCGCTCTTCCAGCTCCCGCCTCGCCATGCGGTGGCACTATGTCGAAGCTCCAGCTGCTTGGCCAGCGATGCCCCGTCATGGGCAAGGCCATGGCTGTTCAGACAGCCAAGAACCGCGCTGCTGGCTCCGTTCGTGCCTTCTCTAGCCACTCCAAGACTGGAAAGGCTAAGATTCACACTTCCAGCAACAAAGAGGCTCGCGCTGTGGAACGCCCACTTTTTGAGGGCCGCGACAATGGTACGTCCAATTCAGACTCTAACTCGCCTGCTTGTTCTAGTCAATTGATTGTATCTAATTCTTACGCCTCAGGTCCTCCTGGCGTACACGCAAACCGAAAGGCCGCATCTGCCTCTCCGACCGCCTCCGCTGCCGCTGCTGGCTTCCATTCTCCTGGCAAATTCGACTATGAAACCTTTTACAACACTGAACTCGAGAAGAAGCACAAGGACAAATCCTACCGTTATTTCAACAACATTAACCGCTTGGCAAAGGACTTCCCACGTGCGCACATGTCTGACAAGGAGGACCGAGTAACTGTTTGGTGCGCCAACGATTACCTGGGCATGGGCCGTAACCCTCACGTTCTTAACAAGATGCACCAAACACTGGAGGAGTATGGTGCTGGTGCGGGCGGTACTCGAAACATTTCTGGTCACAACAAACACGCTGTTGAGCTGGAGGCCACACTGGCCAAGCTGCACGCCAAGGATGGTGCTCTTGTATTCAGCTCTTGTTATGTCGCCAACGATGCAACCCTGGCAACACTCGGCAGTAAGTTGCCCGAGTGCGTCATTCTATCCGACAGCTTGAACCATGCCTCTATGATTCAGGGTATTCGACACTCTGGCACCAAGAAGATTGTTTTCAAGCATAACGACGTTCAGGATCTTGAGGCTAAGCTTGCTTCGCTACCCTTGCACGTGCCCAAGATTATTGCTTTTGAGTCGGTCTACAGTATGTGTGGTTCCATTGGTCCCATTGAGGAGATTTGCGATCTTGCCGACAAGTACGGTGCTATCACTTTTCTCGATGAAGTACATGCCGTCGGCATGTACGGACCTCATGGTGCTGGTGTTGCTGAGCACCTTGACTGGGAAGCTCACGCTAAGGGTGCCCCTCACGGCACCATCATGGACCGAATTGACATCATCACTGGTACTCTGGGCAAGGCGTATGGTTGCGTCGGTGGCTACATTGCTGGTAGTGCCAAGTTCGTTGACATGATTCGATCTTTGGCTCCCGGCTTTATCTTCACTACTTCTCTACCTCCTGCTACCATGGCTGGTGCTCAAACCTCTATTGAGTACCAGATGGAGTACGATGGTGATCGACGACTCCAGCAGCTGCACACGCGCGCTGTCAAGGAGGCTATGAACGCTCGCGACATTCCTGTTATTCCCAACCCCTCTCATATCGTACCCATTCTGGTCGGCAACGCCGAGACTGCAAAGGCGGCCTCCGACATGCTTCTTAACGACTACGGAATCTACGTTCAATCCATCAACTACCCCACAGTTCCGGTCGGCCAGGAGCGTCTCCGCATCACCCCTACCCCTGGTCACGTTAAAGAGTACCGTGACCAGCTTGTTCAAGCTGTCGACGAAATCTGGACTCGTCTCAACATCAAGCGAACCTCCGACTGGGCTGCCGAGGGTGGCTTCATTGGTGTCGGTGAAGAGGGCAACGTGCAAGACCCTCTTTGGACCGACAAGCAGCTCAACATTGAGCAAGCTACCAAGGAGATCAAGGCCACTGGTCAGGCAGCCAACGGCGTTACTGAGGCGCTTCTCAAGCTCGAGATGGCGCAATCTTCTGAGGTTGCCACTGCTGCTTAAGCGCAAGTATGCTTGGTATCTTGCGCGCACTGCCACCATAGGTGAAGGATGTGCAGTTCCAATTCACTTCTATAACAGCCATTTTGAGATATCTATTACTATTTGTGCTATCCATTGGATATGCAAATTGAATCATTTTTAAGCCATTACCACATGCTGTGGTAAATGGAGCAGCTACAATAACTACTTTTCCCACTATCTTTGTGATTTTGTGTAAATTATTGGTGTCATGACATTGAATGCTGTCTGTTAGACAAATGTGACAATGCTTTATTTTAAAACGGAACAATGTTGTACCGATATATGGATGTGAGTCGGAGGGTTGCAAGGATGACCGGCCTCCGCAGAGCCGGAGCAGCGGCGAGATTTCGAGATCCGGCTCCGTTTCTAGTGACAGGATCCCTGCATATCGCCAACTTCAGACCAGTCAAAGAGCGCTCGAGGTGACCGGGGTCAACAGAATAACGATCAATGTCTGGGATGTCATCGCCGTTTTTCACTCCGTCTCCTTTTCAAACTGCTCCATTGCTGTAAGACCAAGGACAGTCAGATACCTAAGACATGACAAGATGAGTCCTGGCTCAACTCAAGCTAAGAACAAGGGGCCCAAAGCATGCACAACATGCGCTAAGGCTAAGGCAAGGTGCGTCCTCGGTCCTCTTGGGAGCCTCAAATGCGACAGGTAAGTCATGATAATTGGTTCATTTTTGAAATATCTCGATGGTTTGCGTTGAATCTTGACCGTACCAAGCTTGTCCCGCACTATAGATATATGTGATGTGAGTTGGCCGAGAGGTACGATTGCTAACATTAGAATTCAATCTTCAAGGTGCCATCGACTGGACAAACCATGCGTGAACCAAACTCCGGCCCCGGCCCGGCCCCGTAGAAGTCCAAAGCTTTCTAAGATAGCAGCTTTGGAGAAACGCCTCGAAGAATTGTCTTCACAGGTGCGCCGCGAATCCTCTTCGGAAGAAGAAGAGTTGACTCCATCCCGAACAGAAGGGCGTCGATCAGAACTCTTGTCTAGGTCTGATGCATGGGGATTTGGTCATATATTCCCTTTGAAACCAGGGACTGACAGTAACCCCGGTCAGCATCCTCCACCGTCAGCTCCGAACAAGATACGACCATGGGACTCTTGGTGGCCTACGCCACACGAAGCGGAGCTGCTGCTCAACGGCTTCAGGACCATCCACTCATGCCTACTCCCATTCGTGTGTGTGCCTGCGCATATGACAGCTCTAGAGCTGCGGGAGCATCGGCCATTCCTATGGAAGGCTGTCATGATGGTGGGGTGCTTTCTCGACGGAGCTAGACAGGTTAAGCTTGGCCAAGAGCTATTAGCTGAGATTGGTCGATCGGCTGTTGTAGATGGCCTAAACAGCCTTGACCTGCTGCAAAGCCTACAGATTCTCGTGGCATGGTATGTACTTAGCACATAAATCAACTAATTAACCCATTCCTGACTTCTTGCAGGTTTCACTATGGATTAAAGGGCTCGCAGTTGACAAATCTCCTGTTCTTTGCCCGAGCTATCTGCGCCAACCTGGCGTTCAAAGAAGATGCGAATCTCAAAGGCGAAGAATTTGACCGCAACCTTGATCATATGAGGGTTTATGCTGGGACATTCTATCTTAACACTCTGTTGGTGACGCCACTTTGGTTCATGCATACAGCTTAACTGATTTTTGGTACAGAGTGTTTACAACGAACAGGCGGCCCGATCTTCTGATGAACACTACGAATCTGGACATGTGTTGCAGGGTTCTCGAGACAACCATGCAATATCCTTCCGATGAGTACCTGATCAAGCTTGTACGCATCCAGCAGCTAGCACAGTCCATTTCTATAACCATGGCGGCGGACAACCTTGGCCAAACCACCAACAAGGTGCCATTGGCCACGGTAGTGAGCTCATTTGAGGAACAATTGCGGCAGTACAGAGAATCTCTTGCCCCACGGTTCTCCGACAACGGTATGTATTTAATAGCCGATAATGATGACTTGGGGGCTTACGACCTTTTAGATAATCTTAAATCCCATGCATTCGTGGCTGAGGTGCTTCTTTACGAGATCGCGTTATCAGACCATCCCGCTGTGGCATCCTATCTACCATTGACGGAGAGACTGCAGCTTCTTTGGTCTTGTCTCCGATCCCTCAAGACGTTTTTCGAGCTTCGTTTCGACCACCGAGAACTCGAACGTCCACGTTTCCTATGCATGAGCGCTACTGAATTCGTGTATACGGTCATCACTGGTATTAAGATCGTGACACTTCAGTTGCCAGGATGGAATCTTGTCAACGTTCATGGTGAGCTTGATATAGTCGAAGTCATGAGTCAACAAGCTCAGGACCTGGACATTATTGTCCAGCGCCGCAACCATGGTAACATGTTGGGCACGGCAACACCTGCAGGGATTCCAACACCGCCGCCTCCTCCCGATCCGTTTGTAAGACTTGTAAGACAACTCAAGAATGTGAGGGATTTGGTCAGAGCTGAAAGGCAGCGGCTACTGGCTGGGGCTGCTGGTAACTCTGATCTTGTGGATTTCAGTCAGGAGTTTCTGCGGGATGATTCAGGGACCGACTTTTGGCAGGCCGCGGCTACAAGAGGTTACAATGTTTGGCATATCATCGGCGACCCTAGTGTCTTGAATGAGTCATCTTGACGTGCTGGGACTTGAAGAGAGATCGTATTAGCATATTGGCATTGTAATATCGTGTTGCTGGTTGATTTGTTATGGGGCCACGCCAGGGACTGTCCATTAATCATACCAAAGGAGTTTGTTGTGTATAGCAAATCATTTCGGAGTATTGATTGAACTTTTATACTGTCTCAACCCCTAATTATCTGTAACGTCGGTGACGTTCACCTCAACTGCCTTGACCTGGGCCATACTCAGCCACGTTAAGTCACCGTTAGCAGTTGACTTTCGAATAGTGTACAACTCGTCGAGGAAGGCCGGCACGAAAGTGCCCGGTCCACGAACCTCACCTCTCTTGGCGGCAAGCTCGGCAGCGAGCCCAAACATGACGGTTCCAGCCACGGCGGCAAGAAGAGGATCAGTTCCATATGCAGCAACCATAGCGCTGACAGTTGTACCTAGAGTACATCCAGTACCTGTGACTTCACCGAGGTAAGGATGCCCATTGCTGATAGCCAGAGTGCGCACTCCGTCACTTATGAGGTCGACAGCACCCGTGAGGATGACGACGTTTCGGCGGTGCAGGGCGATAGAGCGCACAAGGGAAGCTTTCTGGGCGAAGCTCAGAGACGATGTTGAGTCGACTCCGCGTTGGGTGATGGTGGCGCCTGCGACGGTTTGGATCTCGCCCTCGTTACCCTTGATGACAGTGAAGTGGCCAGCGTCAAGAAGAGTTTTGACAGCGTTGCGACGAACTGCCGTTGCACCAGCGCTGCATAGTGTAAGTAAATAAGAACATAAGTTGATGAGCTTAAAGCTTACCCAACGGGATCAAGAACTATGGGCCGATCAGCTTCGTTGTAAGCCTTGATGGCTTGAAGATAGTTCTTGAGGCCATCCGGAGTGACGGTCCCCATATTGACTACAAGAGCACCGCCGAGTTTGGCCAGATCAGCAGCTTCTTCGGCATAGTTGGCCATAATGGGGCTCGCTCCAACGCAAAGAGCGACATTGGCGGCAAAGTTCTGAACGACCTGATAGTGACATGTAAGTAGCAGTCATGGTAACAACAGAGCTTGACTCACCAAATTTGTCATGTTGTGTGAGAGAGGTGTCTTATCCGCTACAACCCGGATAACCTCTGGAATTTTGGCGATAATGACTTTGCTGAGGAGATCACGGGCGGCAGCGGCCGGGTCAGGAGCAGCGATGAGGGCACTCACTACAGCGACACCATCGAGAGCCTTGGAGGGTGAACCAGCTGAGGCGAGAACAGGGGCGGTGTTGCTGGCGTTGATGCCGCCGATACAAACGGTAGGAACAGAGCCGTAGCCTGCACTGTGAAGAGCTGAGAGTATATCGCGAACACCGGAGGGGCCGATGATTGATTTTGTGTCTTTTTTGCTGATCTAATGTCAGGGGTTGTGTCATATGTATATGTATATTACTCACGTCTGAGTTGAATAGACAGTTCCAATGCCGAGATAGTCCGCACCAGCTTCACAAGCTTTAAGAGCTTCTTCCTTTGAGCTTGCGGTCACTCCAATGATTTTGCCTGGTCCAAGAAGCTTTCTGGCTTCCTCGTATGCTGTATGGCATTGTCAGCTCACTCGATGAATGCCTGGAGATGTGACATACCCATATCATCTTGTCCAATGTGTACGCCCTCGCATCCTACTTCGACAGCAACATCGACACGATCATTAATGAGAAGAGGTACATTGTACCGACGAGCAATGGCGTGTAGCTTCTTGGCTGTGTCTACAGCGACGCTGCGTTCGCTGTGCTTATCCCTGTATTGTAGGATGGTAACACCTCCTCGAAGAGAATCCTCGACGACTTGTTCGAGGTTACGATCACCAAGAATTTCTGGTGTTGAGTCTGTGACCAGGTACAGGCCGTAATTGACTGATGGCTTGGTCGTCGTTGTCATGGTGTGACGTGACGTGACGAAGCGTAATGAGGGACTTTGGCGAGGTTACTGTTTTGGTGATGAGGAATAGAAATTGGATTGAAAAGATAAAAATATGACCCTGTGTGCAGATATCAAGATCGTTTTCATAAGTCAGGAACAACTCTGATGGCTTCCTGAAAGGAGTGGAGTGAGCGACTTATTAAGAATGATGAGGTAAAGGGCAAGTGAGGTGATTGCCGAACTATGACATAGGGTAGGCCCAAAGCTCCCTACTACCTTCCTCCTTCCTCAGGACAGCAAAAAAACCCAACTTAAGCAGCAGAGTAAAAGATGAAGCGTTTTAGTAAATTTCATAATAGATTAACTTAATAGATTACAATGTTTTGTTTTATTTTTCATAATATCCTAAGTTTAGGTCATCACCCTTTTGCTACCACCTAGGTTCTTTCGAGCTCAACCGGAGACTTGGCAACAGGTTGCTGTGTTATGATGGCCTGTTGCATTAATTGCTAGTGGTCAAAGACGATATAATAGTCGAGTAAAGGATATTTGTCATTACTCAGTTCGGGTGCTTGACCTACTGACGATCCGTCATTGATCCGTTCTGTCACTATCACACAAATAACTTTTCTTTCTGACTACACGACGCTTCCTGCTTTGAACCCCATCGAGCTTAAAACCTCGAGATATCTCGTCCAAAGATCCAAGTAATCAACCAATAAAACGGAATCATGAGCTTATTCTTCAAGCTCATACTCTTGGTCAGATACGCCGTTCGCCACAAAATCCATGCCGCTCGGCCCTTGAGCTCATCTGCGCCACTCTGATGAATCGCCCTCCATCCTCCAAGGTAAGCCATGGTTCCCCAGTTACGGAATTGGAAGGGCGCAGTTGGAGGACCTTGAGATGATGTTCCAGAGTTGAATCGCTTGCCGAGATATGTTGCTTGTTGACTCGCCACCTGGGCGGTCGCAGGAAGTGCCTCGCCTTCGATGTTTGCACAATCTCCAATGGCGTACACGTCAGGCAAAGGCTTTGTGATTTGCTTGCCATTGGCATCCTGGCTCTCGACTTGTACACGGAGATGAGAATCAACTGCAAAACCACCCGTTTTGTCGTTCTTTGCAATCTTGCCCATGCCTTCGACTTCTCGACCAACTATACGTCCAACTAGAGGATTTTGCATTAGACCAGTGCTCCAGACCACGACACCTGCCGCGACTTCCTCTGGCTCTTCCTTGATGCGCATCAGAAGAACATCGCCTTCGCGATGGATGCCTTGCAAGTGATGCTCCGTCTTGATGCGGATACCCTCTCGTCTAAAGATGTTCGTTGCGTATGCAGCTAGGTTTTGATCGAACATCGGAAGAACTTTGGGTGCGATGTCGTAAATGGTGATGGCGACGTGGGGCATCAATTCGGGGTATAGCTTGGAAAGGTCCTCATGAATAAGATCATGAAGTTCAGCTGCGAATTCGATACCTGTGGGACCACCGCCTACAACTGCAAAATGAAGCAGTCGTTTTCTCTGAGCGGTGTTTGTGGTTGGCAGAGCAGCTTGCTCAAACTTTTGCAAAACCTTTAGACGGACGGTTCGGGCATCTGTGGCATCTCGAAGGAAGCACGCATGCTCTTTCACACCTTCGACACCAAAAGTTTGGCTGTAGCAACCAACAGCTACAACAAGCTTGTCATAAGGGACCTGAAATTCAAGACCCTTGAGGAGGTCTTTACCCGAACGAGCTACAACACCATCATGCTGGTTAGCCTCGAGGGTTATGGTCTTGCTGTTGAAGTCGATATCTGAAGCCCAGGCTTGATGGAACTCTGTGAGGTCAAGCTTTCGACAAGGCTCAACTGCGGCACGGAACTCAAGAGTACCGACGGCTGTTGAGGCGATAAGGGGGGTAAAAACGAAGTGAGAGCGAGGAGAGATGAGAATACGGGATGCGCTGGAAGGGGATATTGTCTTTGCGAGGGCATATCCAGCCCATCCGGAACCTAAAACCACGATACGCTCTTTGGGTCCTGAGAAGAAGTTCATGATTAGTTACTGTATCATAGAATAGTTTGACCATATATGGGTGAGTATCTCAAGTCCAGTTCGGTAAGAGATATGAATCTCTTTAACTGACTGGAGCTACATCCACAAAAGCACAAGCCATTTGATCTTGGGAAAGACGTTACTAACCCTCATGAGTCGTAGTACTGGCCAGTCTCTTGCAAGCCAGTCCTCCGAGCCTCATTAACAAGCGCGGTTCTTGACGCGCGAGAGCCCTTGTGCCCATGACCATGGCTTGCATGGCTATGATTACCAACTAATCTCGCCTTGACCGAAGAAACCGCCTGATTGAGCCAATGGATAATTAACGATAAAGAGACTGTCTTGTTTGATAGAAAATGGATATTGACAATCCGCAAGTTAGCGGTACCGCAGGTCTGGCCGTGTAAGTGGGCTTGATTGCCTCCACTGCGTCAAGCCGACGCAGCCGAAATCTAATTGATATAGATGAATTTCACAATTGATTTGTGAAAAGTTATGTTGAGAATAAATAATTGTCAAAAAAAAGGCCGTAACTAAGCGGGCACTGCTCAGCTACTTAAGCTTAATTTACCTACCTATCACTCATGCTGTATCAATCTATCGTCACTCTAGCTTGTATTATTACAGCACCATACGTAGTTTGCATGACAATTCGAGACTAGCCCCGGCCATGTACTAGGTACCCCCTTCCGGGAGATCAGCTACCAGGGGATCCCTGTAGACGGTACTTCAGCCTCCCCCCCGGTTCTGCCGGTGAAGCCAGCTCCAAGTCCGCCAACGATAATTCACCGGAGCTCACCTTAAAAAAAAAACATTCCGCTCCGTGTCTCCGTGAAAGTCAGAGCCCGAGAAAACAACAAAGATAAGACTCCGAAATCTTCTCTACTACATATGTAGCATGTTGTTAGGTCTGACTCACATGCTTCGGAAGGATTTGCTTTGCTCGGTCCGAAAGTTTTATACGCATGTCACAGCTTTCAGCCTCATTCGGATTCCTAAACAGAAAGTTCTCCATTAACGGGTGCATACATAATAAAAACTAAAAACTTTCCAACTATAGACTCTCTACGTCATAACTGGCTTGTCCTAACCTTGCTTTTCAATAACTCAACTCCGTTCATCCGCCTCCTTTTTCTCTATTGTAACATGGCATCCAGACTCTCTCCCAGCACTCCCTCAATCTTGACGATCCATCGGTGCGTCTCACGCTCGACCACCTCGTCATCATCCTCCTGCAATTCGCTGATGCGAGGCAGCATCTCATGCAGCATAGACAGCCACTCTTCACCCAGACGATCTGTCAATGCCTGTTGACACTTGACCGCGGCAAGTCTGACTGCTGCAGACTCGGATCGCAGGTGCTTCAGGAGCGCAGAGTTGAGCTCCTTCTGATGAGCCTGTGAGTCTGCCGCCGAGGCGAGCTCCACCGTTGTTGGGATGAGGTCCTCCGTCACCTCCACCGTGCCGGCATGTGAGAACTGATCCATCAGTACCGGTCCAACGGCGCTAAAGTGGGCCGGAGCTTGCCAGAAGTCATCCTGGTCATGCTCGAAACACTTGCCCAGAGTCTGCAGTACCCTGGTCCAGAGCTGGCGCTCCTCGGGGTTCTTAAGGTCCACCGACGTCAAAATCTTAACCGCATCTTCCACGATGTATGTAGCGTAGTTGGTGACGATTGACTTGAGGGTGCCGAAAAACGCCTCAAGGAATCCGTAGACACTGAACTGCCGTAGCGATCGTCCCAATCGGTCATTCTTCGACAGACCCGAGTTCGACCACTCAATAATCTGCACAAACACCGGCCTGAAAGCTGCGTCATTGAGCTTGTAAATCATCTTCAATGCCTTGTCGTTGGCGCTGGCGTCAAGAGCACTGAGTCTCAGAAGATCTTGCTCGCCAAACTCGCCCTTGGCACGCTCCAGTCGTCGAAGGTCAAAGACCTTTGTAAGGATGCTCGACAACAATGTCGCGTTCTTGGAAATACCAGACTTGGGATGCTTGTCGACAGCCAAGCCCAATACGTCGAGATACTCAGCAACAGCCTGCGATAGTTAGCTATGTCCTTAGTTTGCAGTATCATAATCAAACTTACAGAGAATCCGGCGCTTCTGGCACTCTCCCAGTTTCGGTCGAGAGCCGAGAAAATCTCCTTCGCCTCGAGTTGCTTAGCCAAGAAGTGAAGGCAATCGACACGGCTTTCCCTCGTATTATCTTCTAGATCGATTTCCGCAGACTTGTTGGAAACCTCCAGGATGCGGTCGAGATAAGTTGAAAGCATATAAGGGAGATGCTGGGCCAGAGCACTGATAAATCCGTAGCTGGCAACGTGTAGCTCCTCGTCCCGAGAATCCTCCTTTAGGCTTTCATCAAGATACTTGACAGCTTGGGGAGTTGCATTGGGCAATACTGGAACAATTGCGTCTTGGAGTACATCCACGAGCGAAGTAAGACACAGCAGAGCCATAACTCGGAGGCGCTGCTCAGACTGCCCCAAGCAATGCTCGCCAGCGATTGTTGTAGCGGCTGCCACAACAGCTTCGATATCTTTCTTGCCGTACTTCTCGGAAATCTTGTCAACGCATGTGACTGCAGTGTGCTTGTATCGCATATCGGTCGACTCCCGGATACCGGCAGTAAGCTGAGGAAGAAATGCCAGCAAGACAGCTCTAGATGCTGGATCCGTGTTGCTCTCCTGTTCCACTCGAACTTCGAGCGCGCGGAGAACCTTCTGTCGCAGCCCCATATCCGGTCTGTCAAGGAGGTTTTCCACGGCCTTGATGAACTCACCGATGGAGAGCAAGTTGAGGTGATTTGAGAGAGCCTGGCCGCAGCGGCCGTGGAGGGTCTTATCCGCCTTCACTGTATCAGCCAGAATGAGGATGTTCTCAAGGAGAGTAGCGTAAAGCTCC
The DNA here is from genome assembly GCA_013186375.1 of Fusarium aywerte. Lineage (NCBI taxonomy): Eukaryota > Fungi > Ascomycota > Sordariomycetes > Hypocreales > Nectriaceae > Fusarium > Fusarium aywerte. The sequence continues at coordinate 64,566 of JABCQV010000371.1, read as the reverse complement.
CTCAGCCTTGATGCCTCCATATCATCGTTCGCCATCAAGCCGCCGATCTGCGATCTGAGCTTCTTGTTAGCCAAGAAGCTGGGGAAGGCCGATAGTTGCTTGTGGGCAATTTCTTGAAGATCCTTGTCCTTAGCATCTTTATCGTCACTGATGCCGAGAAGAACGAAAGAGATACCTGGCTTGGGCTTGAACAAGTCCGCGATAAGATCGAGCAGCTTGACGAGGGTTTCAAGTTGTGTCGGGATGCTAAAGTGGTTGAGCAGCTCAATAACAAATTGCAAGAGAGCATCGCTGGAGCCATATCTATCAACCAGCATGCCAATAATAGCGTGAAGGAAATCCTCAGGGCCAAGAGTCTCGACCAGGGCAACGAACAATCCCTGTCGACGATGGGCAGGCATATGCTCAAAGGCGGTTGTGAAGCTGACGAGAATGTCACAGGCACCGGCAATAGGGTTCTTCTGTCCTTGGCGCATGGATCCGATCAACGGAGGAATGACCTCCTTGATGGTCTGGGACACAACATGGGCAGAGTAATCATCGCTTTGGCGAAGTACCGAAACGCCCATGAATGTGAAGATGGGCATGACACTGTGAAGAACCAAGTTCGGTGCGGCGGTGGCCAGACTAGCCACCAGGAGAAGCGCAGCATTTTGGACAACGGGGCTAGAAGACTTTTGAATGCAGTTAACAAGCAGGTCCCCATAGCCACCAGAGCTGTCAATCTTGAGCTTCTTGTTAGACTTGTAGACTGGCATCATGGCAAGAAGGCTTCGGAGAATGAGGTTCTGCAGATAACCCAACTCAGATCCAACAACTGTTCTAAAGTGCTGGAGTTCAGAGAGGGCAGTAAACAGACCATCCAGAAGGTCAGGGTGCTCAGCCGGGTCGGAGTTCTCGACCAGTTGCAAAATGAATGTAACTTTTCGCAGCTCCTGGCTGAGTTCGGGAGTGACCTGAGTGACGAGGCCACGGTCACCACCAGAAGAGCTAGTTCGGCGTCGCTTGTTGGCTGGAGACTCGGTAATCATCTTTGTTCCAGTTGGGATGGATTTCAGGAAATAATCAAGGATATCGGTAGTGAGTCGCACGTTCCTCAAGAAGTCAGCAGCCTCAGCAGAAACAACCGACTTGGAGTCAGTGGAGACGGTAGACTCCTGAGAAATCTCTAGCAGCTGTTCAGCCGCTGTGAACTTGAAATCAGGCTTCATCGAAGACCATATTTTCCTCATGCGAGTGAAGACGGCACGAATCAGACCCGCCTTGTCTCTCTGCTCAGGCTCCCTAAGGAATTCCAAGAAGAACTCTAGTCCAGCAACATCATTGGCGACCACCACATCAACAAAACAGTTGTTCATGTCTGACTTCTCCAGGTGTTCTGAGCTACACAGTTTAGTTGCTTCATCTTCGCTGAGGCTGGCCCACCATTGCAACGCTGGAAGCAGAAGCTGTGTTCTCGTTGTAGTACTGACACCTCGTACTTCGTTGACAGCTTTCAACAGTCTACTCTTGACTAGAACCAGAGGCGTATGGACGATGTGAGAAGCAAGGAACTGGAGGAAAGACAGTCTTCCAGGCTGAGATAAGTGGTCTTTCTTGTCCAATGCAGGATCCGGTTTAGATTGATATTTGCCTTGTTCGATGGCGGTGCGAAGTACAGCAGTGATATGTTCGGGGTCCATAACACACCCTTCCACAATGGGAAGAATCTGTAGGTGCAAAACCTTGGCGATAAGGTCGGAAGTTAAGGAAGCGAATTCCTTTGACTTTCCATAAAGACTCTGCTCGCCCCAGAGTGCAAGGCCCTTCGCAGGCACAGGAGGAATGTAAAGGCCAGTGAGGACGGTAATTAAGTTGGCGGCGGCTTTACGGACGCGTTTCGAGGGATCGCTGAGAGCGGAGATACAGTAGGGAAGCAGAGCTTGGAGATCAGTCTTTTCTGCATCACCAACCTTGAGTCTCCTTTTAACCATATCTAGAGCCGCAACACGAGCCAGAGCTGGGTATGGGCCGGTCCAGATGCGAATAAAGAAACTGAAGTAGGTGCAATCCTTGAAAGCTGCCTGTCGGTGGAGCTTGGGGTTCAGCTCGAACTCGGAGAGCAGCTCAGTGTTTTGGGAACTCTCAGACACAACTGTGAAAAAAATGTGGCTGAACTCGTCGAAGATCTCGGCAGGCTGAGGGACAAGACAGGGAGAGAGTGGTTCGGATCGGCCAGAGAGTTCCTTGAGCAACAGGCTCAAGTCTTGCGGCGTTTTCTTCTCTTCGATACCATTGCTCGTCTCTTGACCGTTCTTAGTCGATTCGGGTAATCGTCGTGAGCGGAAAGAAAGGTCGAGTTTCATCTCCAGCTCCTCGATATCGAACTTGACTTCTTCAATAACAGACTGAATAGTGTCACCGGACTTGCCGGTGTTCTGAGACAACGCAATAAGGGCCGAACCAAGTTCACGTCGAAGAGCCCCATCTTCGTCATTGTCGTCGTTGAGTCGATGCGCGGTCAAGATAAGCGACTTGAAAATGACAGCGATCTGTTTGTCCTTGAGGACCGAGCTGCTAAGAATAGTGATGATAGTCGCTAGACCTCGAGCGTCGCCCTTCTTGGTAAGTCGCTCAATCAGCGCAAGGCAAAGGCCGTTGGCCAATTTATCAACCCGTCGTTCTTGACCAATCTCGACGAGAAGGTTTCCAATGTCTGGGACCTTCATCAGAGCCTTTGTAGTCTTGCTGCTCATTTGCTTCGCGGATCGGTACTGAGCTAGGATAGCGAGAACAACAAGAGCTGGTCTCACAGTCTCGGTTGTCCAACCATAGACAGTTTGGTCCATGAACGCGGTTACAGCGTTGTCTTCAAGATTACCCTTGGCAACAAAAACTGCGATGGCCATGTAGGAAGCAATCTGAATGCTGGGGACCTTCTTCATGACCAACGATTCAGCAAAGATAGGGCCCAGTCGGTGAAGCAAGTTTTGGTCGTTTTCGCTCTGCACATTAGCTCTGCCTGACCTAGTCTTGTCCAAGATGCCGCTGACTGCCTCCGTCATGATCCCTGCCCAGAATGAGATCAAAGCAGGATAGTTGTACTGCATTCGGCATGATTCAAGGGTGTATTCGGAGAAGAGCGTAAGGAAGGCAGGGTGCATGATAGCCTGTCGAACCAAGACAGATCGGGGAGGAGATGTGACGGAACGGATGTAAGGGTCGAGGAAGCGGAAGTCGTAGGGGATCTTGCTCGGGAGAATCGATAGTAGCGTAGCGAAGGCTGGGATTGAATGGTAAGGCAGGAAAGTGAGCAGGAGGGCCTGTGTATTTTCCTCGTGAATTCTGCCTGGTATTAGTTTGCTCTTTTACTAAGATATAGGCTGTTCTTACCTAAATCTTCGAATAAGCCATTCGATAGACTTGATCGCAGGCATCAGCCTGAGACGGCTACCAGCGAGGCGCAGGAAAGCCTCAACGCGGCGATCCAGTTCCCCATTCTCAGCAGCTGTAAGCTGGGTGCGATCTTGGTTCTGACTCTCCTCGCTGAAAATGGTGGAACGGAAGGGCGCAAAACGAGCATCTAGCTGGCAGAGCTCCTCGAAGCCCTGAATGCATGTGGTATAAAGAGTTTGGTAGCTCTGGGTAGCGGCGACTCGAGGCTCCCAGATCAACGACTTGGAATGGGCAGCCTTTTGCGCCTTGACGTTAAGAGTCGACTTGGAATTGGCGGCCACCTGCGCCAATTGAGCGGCGAGAGAGGTAGCCATGATGATTAGGGCTGGACCTCAGGCTCTGGGCGGTCGATGGCTATAAGATGTCGATATGGTGATCGGTGATAGCATCAAGCATGAGGTAGGCCTGGAAATTTTTTGGCGACAGAAAAAAGTAGACTGGGGACTTTGTTATCGATAAGAGCCTGCTGGGTCTAGCGCGCAGGTACAACCCACATTTCATCTTTCCCGTTTAGTCTGCCCCACTATCTGAATATCCTTCGGCCCTTCACTGACATCAATGTACTTGAGCCTGGCTGAGTTCAAGTTAACATATCTATCTAAGTACGTACTACCTACTTAGTTAGACACAAACATTTGTTCATTACACTGCATAACTGCTGTGTTACTATATTGTGTTACCTCACCTTATTTATCGTAATTAGGAGATCGAGGCAACCTGTTCAATTGAACAGTAGGTTACTACAGAGTTCGGTTATTCATAAACTCTTCATTATGAAATATTGCCTTTTTGAGTTGCAGATAGTGCTTAGGATCTAAGTAGCCGATGCATGACTAGCAGGCGGATTCTTTAGAGAATTAAACATTATATATCATTTCATACCAGGCCCATCACCGATATGTTGCTCAGCCATTGCACTGGTCGTATCGACAGCTCCTCTTGGTCCACTCTGGCCTGTTCGAAGACTGGCCATTCTACATCACTATTGGCTCGAAACCCCCACAACGTCGCTGAAAGGCACATGAGAAACGAGTGGGACAGAGCCCGATTGCCCATCAAAAAAGAAACACTTAAGCCGTCCAGTCCAGTGTCTAGAGCCATTAGTGACTTGTCATTCTATTTAACCGCATCATTGAGGCTGTTGAAGTCGTGAGCAACTGGCTTCATATAGGATCTAACCCCACCTATTTCTCGCAACAACGATAGCTTCATTAAAGAGAGGTTTTGTAATTATTCAAAATGGCTGTAAGAGTTCTCCGTTATTACAAGAATAATAGGACAATGCTCATGTTTCATAGTCTGCAGTTCCTCAGGTTGTTCTCTTCGGAGACTCTCTGTTCCAGCAATGCTCAGATCTCCAGGAGGGCTTCTCTTTCCAAGCTGCTCTGCAGTCAGGTGAGAATCCCTCTTCAATTGTACAAGTTTGAACAAATCTGACACTGACCTCACTCAGACTTCATCCGACGTTTGGATATCGTGAACCGGGGCTACTCAGGCTTCAACACCGATATGGCTCTTAGATACCTTCCTGAAATCTTCCCTGAGCGTACAGCCTCTTCACCCAAGATGGACTACTTGGTATGAACCCATCATCTGTCGCGAGAGACTGTGGTAGCTTATTATGCTCAGGTCCTTCTGTTCGGTGCCAATGATGCCGTGCTCCCAGACGCCTTCACTAAGCAGCATGTTCCAATTGACCGATACAAGAAGAACCTTAACCAAATCGTCAACCACCCACGCATTGCGGCGCACAAACCCCAGATTCTTTTGGTAACTCCTCCTCCTCTGGACGAAATCAAGGCGACGCCCCGATCCATCGAAAATGGCCATAAAGGAGCTGTTCGAAAGTCCGCCGTCAGTGCTGCCTACTCTGAAGTTGCTTGTGAAGTTGCACGAGAGAACCCTGGTGTGATCCTCATCGACCTCTGGAAAGCTCAGATGGATAAGGCAATCTCTCTCGTCCCCTCAGACTATACATCTGGTGGGCCATGGCTAGGGGACCCTGAGAACGGCAAGCAGGGTGGTCTGGACAGTCTTCTTCATGATGGACTTCACATGAGCGGTGCTGGATACCAGGTATTCTATGAGACTCTGAAGCCATTCATCGGAAAAGAGTGGCATGACCTTCCAGATGACGATCGAAGGGGTTTTGTGATTCCAGACTGGCGAGAGCTCCTCGAGCTGCAGCCTAATCTCAACACGGGCGATTAAAATAGAAGGCATTTGCAACATTTGGAATATGGAGGTTTGCTTGGTATGTCCCACAGTTTCATACTGTATATCACATATATACAACTTTGCATGACCTAGATTATGCTATCTAAATACTAAGTTTCGGCTTTCTCTTACTTGCCATTGAATGTCTTAGCAATCGTAGCAGTTAAATATGCCAAGAAAGCTTTACCCCACTATAGAAGTTAGCCCCCTCTCAAGCGTCTGTAAAGAAATGGTCTACGTCCCATTCACTATAGATTCTTCCTATTATATAATAGTGTTACCTGTATGTGAGTTTAAAGAAATAACGAGTGCTACTTTGCTTGGTCCTGTGTTATGTTGTATGGCGGTTGAGACGTTTCGTTTCAATTCACGGACTAAGTTAGATAATGACCTACCTATAAAGTACCTACCTACGTTGACCCCTGACTCTCAATGCTTATAGCGGTTAAGTTTGTTACATTAACACGCCACAGGCGCTACAAAGCCCGCCACGTTAGGTCCGCTTTGAACTTGAACTCGACTACGTATCTCCACCCTAAGGTTGCTCCATTCATCATCCCTCGAATCCAATCCAACTTCGAAACGTTATATTGAACCTCACCCTTTTAACAATTCATCCTATTTCCTGCTTCGAAGTGCTTCTTGATCGCCGAAAACCCTCCCGCGACTTCTTCTATCTACGCACAACCACTCGACATCGCCTCTTCTGCTCTGCAAAATAAACCGCTTTCGAACACAATCGCTTTCCTTCCCTCGCGCCGCCCAAAGGCATCTTAAATCCGACCTTAAGTTATCGTGCATATTAACAACAGGGTTGAATCGACACCCAGATAATAATTCGCTTTTTACTCTTGCCCTCCGTCAAGTGCAACAATCCCGCTGAAAGTACCCGACGGCAGTTGTTCTGACCAGCAATTTATTTTACTACGAATACTATAACAACTCAAAACGTGCCATCGAACACCACGCCCAGAACTGTAACGGTCGACTCTAGATCATTCCTCGGATCTTGCGCCCTTGTTGTGCCTACTATTTGACGAGACATCATTAGGCAACCAATTTATCGCTATACCAAAGATCATCGTTCTTACCGACCAAGTGATTCTTCAGGTCGCATTGTGCTTGCCGAGGGCCTTGTGGTCTACACCAGGCGATGCGGCGGGGAGGGAGGACCTCGTGAACTATTTTTTAAACTGGGGATCGAGGTCGGAAGTACTAAACTGCTTTCTTGGCGAATAGAACCAGTGTGGACTCCAAGCTCATGCTGTATGGTTGAACTTGATCATCTTGTTTGCCATTTATTTCCTGCCAGCGTTCTCGATCTTCTCTCGCGTCACCCGAATTTCCCCTTCTTGGAGTGCCCTGCTAGCCAGGCGATCTGTCCTCTACTTGCAATTAACCAGTTGCTTTCAACATTGTACAGATCGAGATATTGTATGATCTGCTCTGGGGATGGATCCCAGATTTGCGGTTTCTCGTGAAGACCTGTATACCCTACAGATGGAAGTGAAGCAAGTACAATACACCCAGAGCAATCATGCCGAACGACTCCTGCGGTTAGAAAAGAAACAGGCAGATGACGCTGCCTTAAAATCTGTCTGGAACTCCCCTTTCCCTGGTGTCTTGAGTGGTACCCCACAGACAGGTGAGCTAACTTTCTTACAATGCATGAAACCTTTTCTAATGAATCTCTAGGACCCGTCTCCATCCCCCACAATGACATGTTCGATGATCTAGACGAGCAAGGCGAGGAACTCTTAGGATCTCTCCATCTTGGACCAGCAGAGGAGGAACCTGTTCGTCGCGGGGCTGCTTCGCGCGCCAATAGTGTTCGATTCGACGAGAGCGCCCTGCACGGGTCAAGTTGGGGTGGCCCAAGTAATCGCCACTCAGGAGACTTTGGTCCTGTTCGCCCTGGAAGCGGTCTCATGATGGAGCGTTCGCTATCTCACAAGTCGGATGGACGCCATAGTTCTGCAGGGCATTCAGTACACTCTCACCACTCTGTTGCTTCTGGTCGAGCTAGCAGCTTGGGTCTCGACAACAACTTCGCTGTTGGTGATGACGATGATGACTCTTTTGATATTCCTGGACCCCCTCCTGCTCTCTTCGTCCTTGGCACGGTGCCCTCAATTGTGCGATGTTGGCTGACCCCTAACTTTGGTCATTCTACACTCCTCTATGCTGACGTCTGCAGTGGCTCGCAGAAGTCCACAGTTGATTATTCTCTGCTAAGGGAATTGGATTTAGTAGATGAGATTCAACGTGATGTCGACGGTATTCATCGTGTAAGGTTGAATGTCTACTTTGCTGAAGCTCTCTGCACACACCACGGCAGCCGCTCCAGCAGCCCTCGACCACCCGTTCCTTCGATCACCGTACTCTTTGAAGTTCCCGGTATTACGGAGCAACCTGCTCAAACGGTCGACCGCAAGGCCATTCGTATTTATTTGGGAAGTGATGTCCTGAGAGCTCATTCTGCAGACATCCTCTTTTCTCAGAATACCATGACACTTCGTGGCGACGAGCGAGAACGACTCCAGATCCCATTCGTCCGGCCAGAAGATGAGAATACCTTTCGCAACATTTGCACCACAAACGTGATTCCTGAGAAGCCCAAGCTGAATGCCAATGCGGCACCTTTCGTCTCTGGTGATTTCGGCCAGGCTGGCCAGGAAAGCATCCACGACATGGAGCCTACTGCAAACCAGGACTATGAATCCCGAAGCGAAATGTCGCCGATGGCAAGCGATGCAACCCTTAGCAAGCGCCCTGGCTCCAGAGGCAGCTTGTCTGGCGCAGAGAGTGAGCGGTCTCGAAGGGTCACCAATGGCGAAGCTTCAAGCCCTAAAGATGGCACCGTTGAACAGGCTACATCTGAGGGTAGTCGACGGGATCCTCCTTCGGGTATCTGGGGATCTTGGCGCCATGGACCAGGTAATGGGTCAGATGGTTCACAGCGTGATGGTTCCTTGAGCGGATATCAACCTGCTGGTCGGGGTCGCAACATGAAAGTCCTCAAGCCCCAGAAGTCGCTCTCTCGAGCGAGTTCTTCATATGATCCCGCTTCTTCAGCAAAAAGTTCGATGGACAGCCGGCGTAAGAGTCAAGCCAGCGTCGGAGAGAATGGCGTTACACCTGCTAACAGATGGGAAACGAAGCGCGTGATGAGCGTAGGTGGTGCTGAACATAAGGCGCAATCACAATCACAGTCGTCGTTGCCGCTCGCGAATCGCGAAGGGCGCAACAGTAACGGGAACTCCAACAATGCCTTGCCTAGGTCAGCTAACCCAGTCGGTGTTGCTTCGGCATTCTCGTGGATGACACCAACGTCAAAGCCCAAGACAGCCGCAAGCTCAGAGTAGAGAACGTTTAAAAATGGCGTCTCATTCTTCGCTCTTTCGTTACTTTACTTGTTGGTCTTCTAGGCATGAGATGAGGGTATTTGAGAGAGGATGGCCCGGTTATCGTGATCATGGCTGGTATGAGCTACAGAAGAGCGAGTCTCTGGCGGGGTGGGAAGGCTCTTCACAGATAGAAGATGATGGTAATAATGGCGATTTTGATCTCACAAGATGAAAAGATAGGACCAAGGAAGCCGACATCCTTTGCTTTCAACGAAAAGAAAACCAAATTTGTAACATTGGTGGTGTTTGTGCTATGCAAAACTATGTATAGAATGTCTGTCAGTCTATCATGAAATATGCTGCTGTCTAGATCTTGGATTCGGGAGGCAAAGTTTGCCAAACCTTCTTAGTATCGGCCATTGATTCCTTGACGACACCAAAAAGTCCCTTGAAGGCCGCGTGCGATGCATCTCCTACGCACTCATACATCCAACTCTCGCTCGAAGTCACTGTGATGCCAGACTCAGCGCGCAACCGGTCCAGCGCAATGCCAACCTCGCGCGGGTTACAACTCGACACTCCATCAGCGATGACATAGACTTTGTGACCGGCGTTTCGCAAATCAAGTGCTGTCTGGGTAATGCAGATGTGAGACTCGATGCCAACAAGAGCAATCTCAGAGTTCGGAGGTAAATCGGCAACCACGGAGGGGATGGCCATGGAGAACTTGGTCTTATCGTAAGGTGCCGAGGGAAGCAGCTTAGCAAGAGATGGCACCGTAGGACCAAGCTTAGCTGAGGTTTGCGTTGTGGTTACAACAGGAACAGAAAGGGAGTTTGCGAATTTGAGCAACTTTTGGGTGGTGAGGACGCTGGGTATTGGTTAGTGTGATAACAGTGTCGATATGGGAGAAGGCAAGACACACATGCTGTCGAACTCATAGATGACATTGCGGAACTTTTCTTGAATATCGCAGACGCTGTGTGACTCGAAGTTAGTTGCCAAGTCTTTATATACTGCACAGTATTCATGTAGGCCTACAATATCCTTGGGTTCTCTGGGACCGAATGGTCAGTATTTTCACTCTGACTCCATTCTGTACGACGGGAACTCACTAAACCGCAGCTCACTCTGCGTTGATGAAGACATGGCGTGCAGCTGTACCTTATGCACAGCAGGACGAGTCGAAATCGTTCCTCGGATAGATGCTCTGACCAACTGAGATGTCGACGAGTTGCCAATATTTGCTGTAACAGCAGCCCGCGAACCGATAGCCAGTCGAGATAACCCACGTCGAGCAAGAACTGGTGCAAGCGGTTGCATAGCCGCGGGGAGCGCAGGAAAGGGACAAGCAAGGTTATAGATACAGGAAGGGTGAACAAAGAATAATTCCAAATCAAATTATTTCGTAGTGGTTCTTGACAAGTGCAAAAAAGTTCTCAGTCAAATGCTGTAGCCGGTATTCGGCATCTGAGACATTTGAAGTTTTGGTTGAAGTAAGTTTAAAAGCGGGAGAAGTAATTATTTACCGTAGCTGCATGCGCGGGGGAGCGGCAGTAAACTAAAGTGGCCCGGGGGATGATCGCCCACAGTCTTGGGTTTATGCAGTAGCTCCAGCACCCCGTAAACAGATCACATCCGCCCAAGGGCTCCCTTCTAGGCTCTAGTCATGCACTGTAGGTGCCCAAGGGCCAGGGTCCACCCGCTATCTCTGGAATGCGATCCAATAGTGCGTTAAGCTTAGGGAGATCGGCATCACTATCTCTTCTTAAAAGTAGATTGACTCGATTCAACAATAACTTCACCACTTGACTATTGTACCATGACTTATCTAACAAACGATTGAATTAAATTAATTTCTCTGGGTAGTGTCTATTCCCATTTGATGTGATATAAAGGTTTCCCCCTATTTTGTCAAGAATGTTAAATAAATCACAGCCCCCTTTAAACTCCAGTATAGGTATGCAACCGTCTATAAACTAACCACCACGTCCTGTCCTTGATACAAGACAAAGGGAACAACTCTTCAAGCTAGGCTATGAGTTTATGCGTTGACCTCAGCAAACCACGTTCGCAACAGGCCGGCCAACGCGCTCGGCAGCTCCTCGAGATGGTGGACGATCAGATAATACTGGAACGGGAATGTGTCCAAATACCTCTCAATCACCACTTTGCTCTCTCCGCCGTCTCGAACAAACTTGGCTTCCTTGAGCTCGAGTACGCTATCGCCCTTCTTCTTGCCCGTGTCGTCCATGATGATGAACACAATCATGATTCTCTCTTCCATCGCCTCTCGCAGCATACGTCGGATACCCTCATGGGCTGATGAAGGCGTAAGTCCGTCGGAAAGAATCAGTGCGAGTTGCCAGAGATCTGAGTTACCACTGCCCTGCTGTCGAGCCGTCCTGAAAGTTTCGATGGTCCTTTGGATGAGCAAACCAATATCGGTACGGTCTTGGGAGAAATTGAATCTCTGCAACACCTTGGCACCAGCATCCGAAGCAAAAGGTTCGGTAAGGCCATGAGCGGTGAAAACGTCGCTGCCAAAGCCCATGACACCGACTTGTCCAGCCTCCAGCATAGTAAGTGAACGTGACACCATGACAAGCGACTCCATAGCCAGGGTACCCGACGATGTTTCTCCCATACTCTTACTGTCATCCACGCAGAGAAGGATTTGGTAGGTTCGCTTGGTCGGAATGCTGCGTCGCATCCAGATCTTGTCTCGCTTGTAACTTGATGCAATGTATGGGATAATGCGCTTGATGTTGAGACGCTTACCGGTACGGAAAGCGCCTGAGAGCTTTGTAGACTGCGAAGGTGTAAGGATGAGTCGGAGCTGAGATGTCAATGCCAACGAGAGCGAGTGTGTCTTGGTCTGGAACTCAGTCCACTGTTGCATTGACTCTCCAAAGTCCCGGAGCGGACGTTCTTCTTCCGAGATGTGAGTAATAGAGAGCTGAGTGGATGTCTCCTGGATGTCTGCCTCGTCTTGATCCTCTTCTAGCATTTGTGCCTCTTGCTCAGAAGGACTGAGCTCACGGTCATAGTTGCCTTGGCGTGTCTTGACTCCTGAGCGGGTGTCGTCCTGATCCTTATCTGCATCTTGTTTACCGGCATCTGGCGCTTCGGCGGTGTCGGCGGTATCCATCTTATCGGGATCCTGTTCGGCCTCATCCTTGTCCTCATCCATCAGGCGACTTGTGGGATCTTGCTTCTCCTCATCGATAGCCATGGACTCGTCGATTGGCTGCACCTGTTCATCGTCTGCAGTTCCCATAGCTTGCGTGTCTGTGGCGGTCTCGTCGTCCTGAAGATGCTGAAACTCCTTGCGACCCTGATCGGCGCTTGGATCTTGTGGCGCATTCTGCTCGTTGGCCTCGGAGGGCTCGGCATCCTTGATGTCTTCTTGCTGTCGATGCCAACGTTCAAGGGCATCGCCGAGTTTCTTGAAAGGATCACTGCGGGCCGAGTCCTGTTTGTCTTGCTCCTGGTCGGCCCTGTCCATAATCTCCTTTGACTGCGACGTCGACCCCTTGTTTCCTGCGCTTGTATCCTGGTCAGCGGCACCTTCTCCCATCTCGCCATCCTCCTGCTGAGCGGCATTGTTCTGGAAGTTATCGTCGACGTCCATCGAGTCCGCATTTTGATCTTGGCCAGATGACTTAACATCGCTCGGCGCTGCGTTGTCGGTATCCGTTGTGGCGTTGTCTTGAGGGGGCTGATTCTGGTCCGTGGCGTCCTCCTGCTCTTCCGCCTTCTCTTCTTCCTCTGGCTTAACTTCCTCGTCGACCTCATCCTTACCACCAGCCTTTTCCTCGGGTGTTTCTTCATCCTCCTCGATCTCGGCTTCTTCTCCTGCCTCCTCCTGAAGCTGAGCCTGGGCCGCGGCATCTTCCGAGTCTTCATCCTCATTATCGCCCATTTCCTGGTCCTCGACATCTTTCTTCTCTTCCTCGATATCGGACAGATCATCCAAATCATCACTGTCCGAAGCTGACTCGTGATCGTCACCGAGGTCCAATTCCATATCCTCAGGGAGTGCCAGGGTATCGTTCTCCTGCGCAGTTTGCTCTTGCTTGTTCATTTCCTCCTGAGTTTTAACGTCCTCTTCTTCGGCGCCAGCTTCCTCCTCCTCAGCATCTTGTTCACCAGAATCGTCAACATCTGGTTGTTCTTCGCCATCCTGTTTCTGAGCATCTTCATCCCCAGCCAGCTGTTCATTATCTTTCTTCTGCCCCTTGGCCTTTTCACCCTGCTGGTCTTTCTCGGCCTTCTCTTCATCATCTCCATCCCACATCTTCTCGTCAACGGCGGTTGGATCAAGGTCGTCGACATCCCCAGCCTCTTCATCCATATCGTTCTCTTCCTCTTCTTCATCCCCATTCTTCGACCCTTCTTCGTCATCCTCAGCACCGTCAACACTACCCATGTCACCTTCAAGCTCTTCGTCAGCCATATCGACAGCATCCTTCTCATCCTCCATCTCGCCATTTTCCTCCTTGTTGGCTTCCTGGGCAAGTTCGGAGAGATCGTCATCGGGTTGGATGTCCTTGCTAATGTCTTCGGCACCTTCGCCATCACCGAGACCAGTTCCGGATTCCACTTTACCAGATTCACCAGAGGTCTCATCAGACTTCTCTTGCGGCGTGCAGAATCCCTGAGAAGAGATTTGAGTGAAGGTCTTGGTCATGTTGTAGGCCATGTGTGCTATAGCACTGTGGATGTCGACGACCTGCATCAAGATCTGCTGAGAGAGGTCAACATATTCAGTCAGAATAGGGCTTGCAACAGCCATAAGACCCATGGCTGCCTGGCCAAGATGGTGATCCTCGAGTTGTATCTGCTGCAGCATGTTGATGCAGCTAGCCACACTCCTTTCGACCTCTGCGCTGCGAAGCTTGATGAACAAGTTCCCGAAGCCGTCACTATGGCTAGTCAACCAGCCAGGCTCATCCTCCTTGCGAGGAATTTCTTTCGCGGCCTTCTTTGCGCCTTCAACAGCGACGAGAACCTTGTCGCAAAGGGTTGAGATGGCGTTGGCAAATGTGCCCAGCTCCATGCTACTGTATGTCAGACCTAGAGCCTCCTCGCTAATGTTAGTCCAACCAGCAATTTGGGTGAAAACAAAAGAGAGTTCTGGCTGCTCCTTGTTTAGCTCCTCAAGGTTGGTGCGGAAGCTAGCCAACTCGCTGGAAAAATTGGCCTCCGCACTGGCAGCTGCTTCGGAAGACACGCCTTCTGGAAGTTGCTCGAGGCCGACAGTGGAGGTCTGGAGGGAGTCGAATCGTCCATACCACGACTTCAAGTGCTCCAAGACCATAGTATGCTTCACTTCCCCTAATTTCTCGTGGATTTCCACTAAACGGATGGCATACTGGAGAATTTGGACGAGCCAGGGGAGAAGGCGTGTCCAGTCAGATACAGTTGTCTTGCGGATGAGAGCACCGTGCTCCTGGGCGAGACTCAAGTGATGGAATTGTGCTGCTGATCGCTTGAGTAGCGACAATAAGGAGCCTCCGCTGGAGATCAACCTTCTCTGGATGAGCAAGAAGTTGAGCATTCCTTCAACAAAGCCAACGCTTCGTGCAATCTCTGCGCTCGTAAGATCCTCAGAGTGGTCTCTAGAGGCTGCTCTAACCTTGGGGACAAGATCAAGGATCTTGTGTAAGTGGTAGTCCATGGCTTCGGCAGAGGTGTTCTCAGGGAGCTGTACTGGCTGGATGGAGGCTAATACAAGTGAGAGCGACTCCTGTTCAGCAAGTTTGTCTTGTCCGAGGTTGTACTTGAGGCCCATCTGTCGAAGATCACGCAAAGTATCGGCGAACAGTTTTCTCTTTCTTGTCTTCAAGTGCTTGACTTGGTCCTTGTTCTCGTCGGTCAAGAAAGGGGGCGTTTCCTTTCTTAACTCTACCATTGACTCGTTGAGGCTAGAAACAAAGTCGTCGACGGTCTGCGGTACATCGCTAGTCATCTCGGAACTGTCGGAGATCTTGCGCATGACTGAGACCGTTTTGGAAACATTGGCAAGTCGCTTGTGGCCATCGATCCACCCAGGAATGGTCTCGTTGAGTTTGGAAAAGACGTCTACCGCAACTTCGGCGGTCGCGGGTTTCTTCTCAATATGAGTTGCGCGGCGGACTTCTTCGTCAGGAAGACCCTGCTCGATGATTTGCTTCGCCTCCTGACCGAGAACACCGCGGAACTTTCTGATGATTCGGAAAAGCTTCTGGTGAGACTTGCGAGCACTTTCACGAAGAGCATTGATATTTGTGTCCTTCCAACTAGCCATGAGCAGAACATCCTTCATCTTCTTCTCGATGGGAAGACGTCCCTTGTGCAAAGCTTCATCCATAATCTTCTCATAGCGAGAATAATACTGAATAAAATTGTGTACTGAATGCAAAATCACTTGTAGGACAGGGTAGTCTTCAGTCAGGAGCTTGAGATGACTTTGGAGTTGACGTAGTAGGGCGAGACGTGCTCCGTATTGTCCAACAATTGCAGTCGAAAAGTACATCTCCAGACTTGAAATTAGAGAAGCAGCGTACTCTTCTATCTCGTTGGGAACCTCAACTAAAGACAAGGGAACAGCGATGACAACTTGGTAAGCCACAAACCACCATGAGTATGCATCATCCTGACACTTCTTTTGTTCCATATCGAAGAGATTAGCCCAGGTCGACAGTTCCAATCGTCGCCATCGGATGACCGTGTCAGTAAGGAGGTTGTGCAGAGTAAGAACACCGTAGATTTTGCTTGCCCATCCACCGAATTGCCATTCGTACACATGGCTGTGGAGGTACTCAACCTTGGGCAGGATTTTGGCCAATGGCTCGGTGTGGACAAGTTCGAGAACCTGATCGCAGGCTTGGATGACGTCGGCCAACGGTTGCATATGTCCGATTTCATCTACCATTTGCAACTCCCGGAAACGAGCTTTAATCTTATGCATGAGGGCAACAAGCTGACGAGCTTCGGGAACGTTGGCATCAGTATAGAAGTTGTAAGACTTGTCCACACTGAGTGAGATAAGCGCCTCAAGTTTGCCATTCAGGAATAACATGGTGCCAGCCAGCATCTTACTTGTCAGGCTGCGATCAATGTTCTTGTGGTCGATAGTTTCTGTTGTGACTCTATCTCCCACGGACTTGCAAGCATCTTTGATGGCTGTAGTGAAATCTTGTCGGGCGAGGAAAAGGTTCTTGTGGATTTGCGCCACGCGCAGCGATTGATCACGTACTTCATCTTGCTTCTTAGCGGTAGGGACGTTCGCGGCTTCTTCGTTGTCAAACATCGGGAATAGCTCGTTGAACTCCTCGGTGTCAATCTCCTCTTCATCTTCTAGGGAGCCTCTGAAGCGGTAAAGACTGCCCTTGGCAGCTTGCTCCTTGCGATCTGCCTCGAGCCTCTTGGTCCATTCATCGAACAGACTGTGGAAGCTCTTGAAAACCAACTCACGAGCATGATGACCGACATTCTCGAAACCTTCAACACTGGCAACGACTGACATATAGTTGAGGAATTCAAATGTTCGCGATGAAAAGTCTCCGTCCTTCTGGTTCCACATGCTTCCGCCCAAGAAAGGAGTAACTTCAAGAATCTGCTGCGAAGCGGGTACCAAGTTATGAGCTGATGCGGCATTGCATAGTGAAAGTCCGATCATGAGGCAACGAAGCAAGCTTGATGTAGGTCGTGTCATGTCTTGATATGCTTCGAAACGAGCAGAAAGTCGGTCCAAGAGTCTAAGCACATTCTCTTTCACTAGCTGCAACTCTTCAGCCGCCCGAGCCGGGTCACTGTCAAGGATCTGAAGAGCCGAGGATAGAGTAGGGCCAGTGACGGCCTTCAGCACGTTGGAGAACTCAGCATGTAGACGGCTGAGTTCTGACTGCTCAGGTCTGTAGATTGGTCGAACCTCTTCCGGAAGGGGACCCAGAGCTGTGGCCTCTGCCTCAAGAAGAAGGATGCGCTCATTTGTATCTTGTCCAGTAAAGAGCGTCTCAAATGTGCGGAGCGATTCGGTTCGCTCGTCGAGAAGAGCATGCATCTCTTGAAGAAATTCGCGTTCCATCTTTGGTCTGCTTTGAGGGTCAAAGACACGGTCTGGAACGTACAGCTTGACAGTACCGATGCTGAAGTGAATCCAGGCGAAAGCCGACAGATGGGCCTGTTTTCGGAGGTCTTCTCGAGCAGCAGTTAGCGCCTTCAGAGCAGGGATAAGGTGCTCCATGGCAATTTGGCGGAAATAATCTTGTTCGATGTGGGACACGATGCCATCAAAAGCCTGTGAGGTAGTTGCAGGGTCTCGAGCAACCAGTTGCGCTGCTTCTACAACAACTTCCTTGAGGCCGTTGCCATGAGCGTTGAAAACCTCAAGAACAAGACTAAAAAGAACACTATTCAGTCTTTCTAGAGGGTTTTCGATCAAGTCAGCACTCAGGTTTGCTAGCTGTCGACCGGCAACGGGAAGCTCGGCTTCAAGGAGAGCTAAAGAGCCTAGATTGACTGATCCCAGGTTTTGAAGCTTCGACCAGAATGAGGTTACGAATTTGCCGTCCCAAGAGAATTGATTCTGGTAAACCAAATTCTCAACTGACTGGAGGAGTGCAGCCTGTTGCTCAGAACTGGAAAGCATCATTCCGGCCTGTGTGGATATATTGGACAATACTTGCAGCTCTGCGTTGCCTGAGCTGGTGGGGCTAAGCATTGAAACCTGGCGGAGTGCTTCGAATTCTTCAACCATGAAAGGCATACGCTCAGCCTCATCCGCACCGATTCGACTTTCTAGGGACTCAATTTCTGTAGTAAGAGCTTCTAGAAGGCTGTCCACGTTTGGAACATCACTGCGAATAACTCCCGAGGCCTTCTCAAGAGTTGCCATGGCCTTTGCCAAATCGGGAATTGATGCCCCAGCCTTCCATCGCAAAGTATCAAACCGAGAGCCCAGTTTTTCAAGCTCCAGTGTTTGATCCAAGAGCGTCTTTGTAGGGAGAGGAGTCGGGCGGAAGATATGCCAAAGCAGCTCCATGCTCAAACCAGTTGACAGCTTGAACCCGGCGGTGAAGTCTTTGCCCAACCGATCAAGGAGAAGGAGAACAAATTCTCGCTCTTGGGTACCCTTTGACATATCTAACTGTTTTTGAAGGAAGTTTGCGCCCTGAGCAAGGTGCGCCTGGAACTTGGCTTCATCGAACTCGGCCTCAATGGCGAGCCGGACAGTGCGCTCAAGATAGCGGATAACGCCTCTCAAAATGCGAACGCGCTCCATCCATGATTCAGAAGACTCAAAGCCGAAGCCAAGCCACTCTTTAGCAGCGTTAATCGTAGAAACCAAGAACGAAGCCAGCTTCACGGTGGCGTCCTTGGACACAGCTGCCACACGATCACTGACAAGCGATCTTTGAAGTCTGTTGAGAGCGTTCAGCTTGTTGACCTGAGCTTGGCGTCGCTGGTCCTCGATGGAATTTTGTAAATGATAGAGGTCACGGTAAAACTCCAGGCACGCGCCAAGCCATCGCGCGTTGTCTGGTGAAGACAAGAGCCGAGCCACAGGGAAATTGCTGAGTGGATGCAGGGGCTGCGCGGGCTTGAGTGCTTCGGGAACGTTCAGGGAAGTATACAAACGCGAAACAGCATTGACACCATCAGCGCCATTGCTTGAGTGAAGGAAATTAAGTAACTCTGTAACTCCAGCCTCAAACACATCTTGATTGGCAGGATTCTTTGGCAAAGCGTCGGCAAATCGAGGAAGAAGAGCCACGTCTGATATCGAAAGGGTCTCAAGAGCCCGCTCAACGGTCTTGACTGATACATCGGTTTTTGCAATCGAGTCAGCTGCCTGCCTGGATGTGTTGTACCGTTGCAGACTGCTCTCCACACTCACAACTCTGTTGTAGGAGGGGTCAAGGGCAGGGGGAGGCGTGTGAATATGGATTTCTACAGCACGATTTCGCATTGCCCGAGAGAGCTCGCCATATCGTGGATCCACTGTTAAGAAAATGCGGAATTCTGGATGAGGGCGCACGATCCTAGGTTCTCCGCCAGGTCCGCAATGCTCGTTGATGCTCAAGAATCCGTTTGGCTCCAGGAGGGAGTTCAGCCGATCCAGGACGGAAGCGTTACACATGTTGGCGTTGTCAAGAACCAGCCACTGACCCATTTGTAAGGCTTTGACAATAACACCATCCAGCCACTCAAAACGAGGGTTCTCCAACACCAAAGAATGTTGTAAAGGAACAAGGGCCTTGTATAGTGCGGTCGCTACCTCGGAGTTTGTAGGGACTTTCACAAGGAGTTCTTTGACGCATTCGGTGATGGCGGGAAGTAATCCAACATCACCAGTAAAGCCATCAAGCAGGTGAAGTAGATGAAGCGCCTGGTTAGGAATATCCTCTGGCACCGCCGACATGATAGAGTTCTGCAGGTCCTGCTGGAGGGCTCGGAGAGCAGCGTTAACCTCTCGGAGGGGGTCTGCCTGTTCAAAGCCACCAACAAGATCCATAGTATCGATGTCAGCGTTCATTGGGAACACAACAAGAGACTTTCCAGCTAAAGCCGCGACATGCTCCAAGAGAACAGATTTGCCGTAGCCTGAAGGGCTGCTGAGAATACAAGGGACGTTTTGCTTGACGCAAATCATGAGTGATTCAAGCTCAGCCAGTCTAGGGACAATGTCGATATCAGGAAGTCGCTCTGGCTGGGAATGGGGATGTCTGTCAAGCAGAGCCAACCCAACTTGACCGAACATCGGGTTGATATCATGGTACAAACTATGCTGTCGTGGCGACGACCCAGAAGTCAACGTAAAAAGATTGTTCACTTCCTCGCGATCCCGCTGCGTTCGGAATCGTTGTCGGACAATGATGTCAAGGAAGTCATCAACATGAGCATTGTGGAGTAGAGGATCAGAAGAATCGAGCAGTTTCAACCAACGAAGGACATCGCGCAAGTTGAACTCCCAAGGACTGCCCTGGCTTCCAAAGGCTTTCTCAATGGCAAGCTTATGGTCGAGTTGAGACACAAACTGGATCAGTTGGCTGATTACCTGAGGCGAAATATTGGGGTAGTTGTGCGCTGCAATCAAGTTCAGATCCTCGTCTGAGAAGACATCGGCATAAACAACGATGAAACGGTTAACAAAGGAGGCAGGTAATCCTTTACGGCCACCGCCCTGATGATGCGGATTTTGCGCTGCAAAAAGACGGAAATCTGGGTGGCGCTTGAAGACTTGATCCAGCTCTGAGATATAAACCTCGCCTCGATGATCAAGACAAGCGTTCAGACCTTCCAGTACAGACTGGGAAGCAAGATTCATTTCATCCAGCAGCACCCACTCGCCCTTCTGCATGGCCTGAAGGAACGGTGCATCTCTCCAGGCAAAGTTACCAGCCTCCGCTCCTTCAACAGGAACATCGGTACCAAACAGATCCATCAAATCGGTTTGATCAGACAGGTTAATTCTGGTCAAAGGCTGGCCACAAGCCTGTGACAAGGCAGCAACAAGAGTTGTCTTGCCTACTCCTGGGGAACCTTCAAGTAAAATCGGTTTCTGCATCTGAAGGGCTCGAAGGACTCGCATTGCGTTCAAGCGAGTAGTGGGCGCATGGAAAGCAAATCCAGGATCAGCGACCCCTGTGGAAGCACGTGGGATACTGAAGTGGCCAATTGTCAAAGAACGGTCGTCCATGGAGAGCTCTGGGTGTGTCTCGTAGATCTCGGAAACATCCTTGCCAATAAGCTCACTCAGTTTATCCAAACATTTCTGCCGTTGCTGGCCGAGTGACTTCGGGTCTGTAGCCAGAATGGCAGAAGGGTTGGCACCGATGCTGTCGATAAAGATAGTTGAAGCACCATGGACCAGGGACACGATAGGTTCATTGGATTCGAAGTTATTGATAAACTGAACCCAGACGAGAATTTCTCTGACGGAGAATGGCGCTGATGCCATAGACCTGAATGTGTCGCCGAACCAAGCAGCAAACTTGACAACAATCTCGACCAGCTGCTTAGAGTCGCCCTTGAGCTTTGTCTTGACAATTTCGTAGATGTCGTCGCTCTGCGACAAGGCTGGAACCCAAATTTCAGTGAATCGATTTCGCAACGCAGGCGACAGTTCCTTCTTTCCAAAGTCACCACCGGGATTCATGGTAGCAAAGAACTGGAAGCCTTCAGCTCCGACAACGAAAGAGTTATCGATACCCTTCTCAGCGAGGAGAAGTGTTCTTGAAGGTTCCAGCACAGAGTTCAGACGTTCCAAAACTGAATCATCGGCCAAAGAGATTTCATCCAGGAGGAAGAAGTGGCCTTCTCGCATCGACTCCACTAGACTTCCATCCGCCCACTCGAATAAAGCTTTGCTTCGTGTATCGTTGGCGCTAATGCGCTCTCGGACGTCTTCTGGGATGTTGCTGACGATGGAAGGATCCAGGGCCTTATATCGCTCCAGGCGCTCTTCGACCGAGCCGGAGATATCCAACCCGATGGTCTGTAGTACCGACTTCAAGTCCACATCCATAGCATCGATAATGGCTCCACGGTTACGAACAGGTCTTTGTGAACCAATCAGATCGCCTGTTTCGGTGTTTTGGTGAGCGTTAACGATATGAAGTTCCTTTTTCAATGCCTCTGCGAGTAATTGCACAACCGTGGTCTTCCCGCATCCCGTCTCGCCCACTAGCAACACGGGCTCGTTATTGCGCAATGCTCGGGAAACAAGGACGTAAAGTCGGCGCATTGCATGAGTCCAGACAACACCTTGGTTGTTCTTCTGACTAGTGAACTGCTTCAGCTCAGGGGCGACAGCAGCAGAATACAGGTTTTGGGGATCGATCTTGACTTTGAAAACCTTCTCGATCACTTCCTTGACAGCAATGCGCTCCTCCTCGTCACGAACCCTTTCAGCCAACAGCATAAAGCCGTGAGAAGCAATCTCTTCGCGTGTTTCAGCCTCTCGTAGTGCCCAACGGAACAGATCTCGGAGCGTGGCAAAACTGTCTTTTTGCTCAAAAAGTCGGCTGGTTTGACGAAGTCTTGAGAGTTCCTTGTAGACAGTGACGATTCTTCGACAATCAGGGGGAGAAGTGTTGCGACTTCGCTGCTGGAGAATGAACTCCAACTCATCTTCGGGTATGTCGTCAAAGTGTAGTTCGAGAAATCTGTTGCGAAACGCTCTTGAAAGCACCTTTCTGCCACCATACAGACCGGGAGGGTTCTGTGTAGCGAACAAGATGAAGTTCTCGTGAGGCTTGACAATCTCTTGGGTTTCAGGGATTAAGAGCTCCCGGTTATCATCCAAAAGGCGGTTCAGAGCCTCAAGAACATCGGTTGGCGCCAAGTTCAATTCGTCGAGCACAATCCAGTGACCCTGGCGCATTGCTTGAACAAGAATACCTTCTTGGAAACGGAGCTTGCCGTCAGAGCCAGAGATATAGGTACCAAGATACTCCTGAAGGTCGGTATGCTCGTGGTTGTTGATACGCACAAACTTGTTTCCAGTGAAATTTGCAAGATACTCAATCATACTTGTCTTTCCAGCAGAAGTAGGACCTTGAATAAGAATCGGGAAGCGTCTCGTTGAGGTGGCGCGAACAAGATTCAGAAGATTGCGTTCAACATAAGGGGTAATAATATAGTCTTCACGCTCAATGGGGATATCGTTACCCTGGAAGAGCCAGTATTGTCTGTCCCGATTCTTGTTCTTGAAACGTACATATTGTTTACCGTCGTTGGGATGTTTCGGGGCTTGAGAAAGTAATGATTGTGGGTTGCCATGACTTTCGAAGAGGTGGTGTGATATTAAGGGAAGAAGCATTTTCTCCGACTCCCTGTCAAGGAGTGTAAGAAAGCCCATTGCAAAACCCTCGTAAAGAGCCCTTCGCATGCCATAGTAGGGTGCAATGGTGTTCACGTAGCTCAGAACTCGGGTAAGGGTACGGAGACTGAAGTGAGGTACTTCGTTCGCTCCATCGACCAATCTCTTCTCTTCTGCCAACCGCTTGGTATTGATATAGAGACGAGCAATGTCGTCTGCTGCTTGATCGTTCTTGCTACTGCTGCTGCCAAGATAAGTCTTAATGATGGTGAGCAGATCCTTGATATCCTTGTCTGGGCTCGAAACATAAACTTCAGTAAATCGAGATCGAATTCCAACTGGCAGATCCCGCTTTCCAATATCGGTTGCAGGATTCATGGCACCGAAAATTCTAAAGTTGGGGTGGGCTTCGATTTTCTCGATCTCACCGGTTTCTGATAGTAGGATAGATGGCCTCTCATCGGGACCGGTTAGAAGATCCGCGATACTCTCAAGGGTATCGGGTGAAGCAAGGTTAATCTCATCGAGAAGTACCCAGTCACCGTTACGCACAGCCTTAACAAGATTTCCCTCCATGAAAGAGAAGGCGAAGCTGCCAGACCCCCCAGAAATCTGGACGTCGAATTGCTCGAGGTTACGGGCGAACATGTCCCATCGTGGGCGCAGATCAAGCAGGGTTTGCAGCTTGGACTGAGTCTTTCGACGTTTCGTAGGCTGCTCATCCCCGTTTCGAGTCTCTGCTTGTTCCGCCTGAACTCGTTCGAGCTCTTTCACAATTTTTTCGAACATCTTCGGTGCTTCCTTCATCAACTTTGACACCCTTGACCATTGTCCTTTAGCAAAGCATTTGCCAACCTGCTCGAGGTACTTTTGGTTTTTAGACGCCGAGATGCCAGTGGCTGAGAATAGATCCTCGAATTCTTCCTTGAGAGGCATTGCCAACGTTCGAGTGTTGACGGGTTTAAAGCCACCGAGAAGGTCACCAACCTCACTTTGCTGGGACAAGTTCACGGCGATAAGTTTATGACCCAAGGACTCGGCCAGTTGCTGCACCACTGTCGTTTTGCCGATACCAGTTTCACCGACAAGAAGGACAGCCTCGTTGAGTTTGACTGCGACGGCAATTTGTTCCAACAGCTTCTTGGCGTGCGCTGTGCTGGCGAACGGTCGTTTTGACTTCTGCACTCTATTTGATTGCTTCTTCTTACGCAACACGGCGCGGCCAATGCTGAACTGATTGTCGCTCTCCTGCAAAGGGGGTATATGAGTTGATAAATAGTATTCCACTCGTTCTTTCGGGATGCGCATCTCCTCGGCGATCGCAAAGATAAGATCTTTGCCAATCTGGGCATCAGGGCAGCTTCCAACAAAGCAATCAACAGCCTCCATAAACATTTGATCTTCTGTCGTATTGGTAATCGCTTCGTCCCCTGTCTTTGAGCCCGAAGCGATCAAAGACTCTCGCAGTCTGCGGCACCATTTTAGCAAGTCACGTAATGTCATCTGACGATCCATTACACTGCGGCCGCGAGTCAACGCGCCAGGTTTGCTGCTAATCTGAGATAGACGGGCATACACTGCCAGAATATCTGGGACAAGCCTTCGTAGTATAGGGTACGTCTGAACTACAACATCTTCAAGCTCAGATGCCGCGAGGGCCTGAGTATGTAATGTCTGCCAGAAGCGAATACCAACCATACTAGGCAGGTTTTCCCGTCCATTCATACCTCGCGATGTTCTCACAGTCGCAAAGAGTCGGAAAGTGCTTGCTGCACGTATTCTTTCGCCTCGACTTGGGATAAGGAGTTCCTTTCGTTCGATCAGGGGGAGCAGCGTGCTCAAAACCTCGGTAGGGGCTCGGTCCAAATCCTCCACCAACACCCATCGTCCTTCTCTCACGGCTGTAGTCAACACACCAGGACGCCACTGGAAGCTGCCGGGTTTGGAATCAGTTGAGTATAGGCCGATTAACATCTTTGCGTCCGTTTGTTCGTTCAGGTGTAATGTGACCATATTCGAGTACATGCCGAGCTGCTTGGCTAGTTCGTGGACCAAGGCAGTCTTGCCTACACCAGGACCGCCATACAACATAACAGGGTCAGATTCTCGGAGCATGGTCGCTAGCCTCTCCAAATTAGACACAGTCGTGGGGGTGAGTACGAGGTTCGAGGGCTCTCCGGTTGGGCCTAGGGGTCTGGGAAGAATAACATTTCCGTAGGAAACGACGTAAGGCGTCAAAGCCTGTAGGTATGGAGAACCATTGTCGTCGGCTTCATGAGCGGCTTGTACTTCTTGGCGAAAAGCAAGGAAGGACTTTACTCGAGACTGTTCGTACAGCGACAGGAACCCATAATCAATCGATCTGCCGTCAAAGTCTGCGAGGATAGCCTCGCTCTTGCCGATGTGTTCTTGGATGAGAGATTCAAGCTTCCAGTCCGATCCGTGAAGAAGTTGGATGAAGATTCTGGTCGCAAGGTAACGAATTGCTGTACTTTCATGTTTAAACAGAGTCTGCATAAAAGCGGCGGATGTCAGAGGGCCGAAGTTGCGTGAGTCAAAGCTGATTAACCTCCAAGCAACAAGGAGACTCTGCAAGAGGACCTCTCCGTCCTGGGTGATGGCATCCTGGTCGAGTTTCAAGGGTGGAAGTCGGAGAGAGGGTGAATTAGTCGGCTGTTCGGCGGTAGAAAAGGCGTATTCGATAAAAGTTGACAGGTACGGGGCGAAGGGTAGAATGCGTGCGAGTGCTGAGTATATTCGTATGTGTTGTTGTTCATTCCCAGGGTTAAGAATCCATCGAGCACAAATGTCCGGGAAGACGTGCTCGAAATGCGCAAAGATACGCTCTGTAAGTGGTGGGCACAGAGCGGCCTCAGCAATAGCATCGAGCAGCTTCGTCGAGGAGTCTGTTTGGATAATTGCCAGTATTTCTGCGGGCAAAAGTTCCAACACAGTCGCGTCCGCAAGGAGCGACCTCCTCTGTCGCGAGACATCAATCATTGCCATGATTGCGCTCTTGTCGACGAATTTTGGCTGCCGATGCTGGTGTTGGCGTGATTCACCAACCATATCTTTGGAACTTAACTTTTTTTTTCCCTGTTATCTTATCTCGGTTTGTAAATTTCCGGGGCCACTCAGGTCGCGCTAATCTATTCTAGTCATGGATCCTGGAGTTCACCTGTAAAGTAATTGGTATCGACAAGAACCAATTTACCATATTAAATAGGCTATGGGTCATATGTTTCTATTAAAGGATACTTAAATTCCGGTCACTTTAGTTCAAAAAATCTTGTGGCTCAGTATGGCCAATTCCTCTGAAAGCATGGAATCTTAATTCTGTATAGGTGAGCATCGTCGCCTCAAGAAAGCCTACATCATGGCCCAGGTATCAACAACAAGAACACGAACAGCCTCAATCCTTACTTTACCATCTTTACTGATCCTCATCTACCAACTTCATCATTTAATTCCCAGTCAATAGTTTCTGAGTGCTGCAATTGCGATACAAACAATATCGTTCGACATATAAAAGTGCTCGCCCCAGTTATCCACGTGACTAAGCCGCTAGCCCGCCGGAACATCGAGACAGCTCGAAAAACTTCAAGACGTTCACTCAGACGCCCGCACGCGACGACTCTCTCGAATTGAGCATCCACCAGTTCAACCACAACAATGGCCATGTCTTGTCGGTACGCCGCCCAGAGCTGTGCTCGTCAGCTCCGATCCGCTCGCGCTGCCCGAGCACCCGCACAGCTTGTCCGCATTCCGGCCACCTCGAGGAGATGGAACTCATCCGAAGCCGCTCCCACCAACCCCAAGATCGAGGCCATTGTCGACCAGATTAGCCAGCTTACTCTTCTGGAGACGGCTGACCTTGTTTCCAGCCTCAAGGTTAGTTCTGGTGTAGAACTGAACATCAATTGGACATTGGTGGGGTTATCCGGATCGTAGCCGCTAACATGACGCCTTTGAACAGAACAAGCTCAACATTCCCGATATGCCCATAGGCGGCTTTGCTGCTGCTGCTCCTGCCGCTGCCCCCGCTGCTGCCGAGGAGGCTGAGGAGGCCGCTCCCGCCGCCGCCGAGAAGACACTCTTCACCCTCAAGCTGCAAGGATTCGATGCCGCCTCCAAGGCCAAGGTCATCAAGGAGATCAAGAACATGCTCGGCCTGAGCTTGGTGGACAGCAAGAAGTTCGTCGAGAGTGCACCCAAGATGATGAAGGAGAACGTTCCCAAGGAAGACGCCGAGAAGATCATCACCACCATGAAGGAGTTGGGCGCCACCGTGGTTATGGAGTAAGATGGATGATCGATCTATGGGACACGACGACTAGCGACTTGGCACGATAGATGGCTGGATTGCATGTATAAAAAAAATATGTACTAGTATCTAACAATATGCACCCTTGGACAAGACTCGTTGGTGAGTCCTTTCTAATCATGATATCATATTGAACATCAAGTAATTATTGTCACTCTGATAAGCTACAATTACTACCTCGAGTTTTATGATAAAACAACTTGAAACGTCGCTACCCCAGACAGTCATGCCGAAAATGACGGGTATCAATACTTTCTTTTTTCGTCTCCCAATCGAGTCAAACGCCGTTCCAATACCGACCGGAAAAGATATGTTGAAGCCTAAAGACGATCCCCATTCGCTCCCTTCTCTGGATGATGGCAACTAGGCTGCATTTCCATCTCCTTCTGAAATAGTTCCTCCTCCTCTGTAATTAGGCGTTCATCGTCGCTGCCGAAGTCGTTGGTGTCTTTCCATAATCGTTCCTAATGATGGTCACCATTCTTTGCCCCCTGATGATGATGGCAGCCAGACTGCATTTCCATCTCCTTTTGGAAATCGCCTTGCTCTTCGGTAATCAGGCGGTCGTCGTCCTCCCCAAAATCGCTTGTCTCTTCCCATAGTCGATTCATCTCTGCATTTTCGGTTTTGGGAATGGCCCATATACTTTCGCGCTCACGCTTGTGACGCTCTCGATCCTCTTCGATCCGCTGCTCTATTTGACGCTTGTCGAGTTGATTTGATGCACCTCGTCGGCCAGATTTGGGGATGGTCTGGGAAGGCGGTATATCTGTCATCTCAACGTCACCATTTGGTGATGCGAGGTCTGCCGCATTGGTTTCACGCTCCTTTATAACGTCCTCAATTTGAATGACCGCTTGCGACTCCAGGTAGCCTTTTCCTTGAAGCCCTTGCAAAACCTATAGTAAATGTAAGCCGAATGTTCTAGAATAGCTTCAGGGTATCACATCATGCGAGGATCAACTGACTTTTCGAACAACTCTGACATTGGCAGCACCAGATCCATCATCGGGAGCAACGGCATCAACAACACGAATGATATCTCGTTGCATCATCCGAATGTAGTCTGGGTGCCCGTCACGTTGTGCCATATCGAGAAAGTGCTCAATGAAGTACATAATGTTGGCCCGTATGTTCATGTTGTTCTATCAACTTGAATTAGCGATGAGTTTACACTGAGTGTTGATGATCCTACCACCCGTTCTAGCTGTTCAAGGATGCACGAATGCAAATCTTCGTCCATATCCCTGTATCGAAGGGCATATTGTGCGGCTTTTTGAGCAGATGATACGGACGCATTGAGATGTTGAAGCTGAGAGGTGAAGCGCATGCGCACTTCAAAAGGATCGGCCATTATGGATGAGTATGGGTTCCAGTATCAAGAGGAATACAGTGTAAAAGAATAATAACAAAAAGCCTGAAGTGACAAGTCCCGGAAGTTCGGAACCTTTGAACGACTTTAAGCCCTTGCCTGGTGTAACAAAGCACCGAGACTCTCGTATGAGATAGTTACCAAATGGTGGTAGTTGAGATGAGAGGCCCAGGCAATTTGTTGATGTACTCTGTAGGAGGTTGTTAGTGGATCAGCAAGAGAACCAGGTGTGCCACATTGTGGCTGTGGCTGTGCTCACCTGCGGTGAGAGTATTTGCGACCTCGAAGCGACCGGGAATAATCAAGGTCTCACCTTGTGATTTGCGTCTTAAAACTTCTACTTTGGGCATCGTCTTTTTGCTTTTCTCTTCTCAGCTGAATTCCACTAATAAAAAATGGAATCCAGGTCGGACTAGCCGAAGGTGTATCGCATGGCTCTAGCCATAAAAGGCGGCCGGTGAAAGTTTGTCAAGTGTGTGCGTCTTCACTGAAGCAACGTTGAAGCCATACATGGATTAGGGACATGGGCATGTCAGGGGCTTCATATTCACGAATTACCTCAGATCGCCAGGGGTCACTTACACTTACACGGCCTCAACGGAGAGGCCACCTCAGGCTTAGTAGGCTACAAAGTACAAGGCTGGCATGGTCTGGAATAAGCCGGAACCTAACAATAGGGTGCTAAATACTAATAGATTTTTTTTCTCTCTCGTCTCCTGACATGGTGAGACTTGGACCGTCTGCAATTTGCCTCGCCCTCTTCTCTCGGTGAATGGCACCCGTTTAACAGTGTTCTTACATAGAAATTTATACGTAGCTACTTTATCTTACCCCTTATTATTCCGTTTTTGCTTCGTTTTTCTTGTTTTGAATACGGGGCAGGACGTGCATTGGGCAGCAAAGGCACTTTACGTTACGTGGTAATTTTCTACCATTTGGAAGCGACTGTACAGTACTCCTGAGCTCTATGTAAACAAGGACTCTGTCAATCTGACAATCAAAATTCCAATAAATGTGGAATCCTTCTATAAATCTGAAGTCTCCCCCCGTTTCCCCAGCTTTTTGGTTCCTTCAATTTTGCTCCCACCTTTCCCCATTCTAGTCTATATTTGCCTCCTCTCTTCTCTTCCTAAACTTAGGTAGACCAAACCACTTTTAAGGCTTTCCACTAGTCAGTCCTTTGCCTTGAGATTTTCTTCCTTCTTTACAAAACTTTTGGTTATTCGATCATTTCTAGACACAAAGAAATCATGCCCAACTCAATGGCTCTCACACCTTACGGCTCCAATGGAAGTACGGACCTCACCATGGCTGTCCTTGGATGTGGTAAGTAGGAATATCCATTCTCCATGAGACAAATTCATGACTGCACTGCATACACATATACGTAAAATATAAGTGTTAGCATGTTGTTGGAATTTTTGAGAATGGCCAGAATCGCCATATTCATCTTCTAAACATCGAATAGGTACCATGGGTGTTGCCATTCTCAGTGGCATTTTGAATTCGCTTGCAGAGATGCAAGGACCTAAGCCCCTCCAGACTTTGCCTCGGTCAGGAGCTTCAACGCCTGGCGACGAGGTCCCTGAGCGACTTCCCTCACGTTTCGTTGCCAGTGTGGCCACTCCTGCTGGTGCTAAGCGCGTCAAGGGTGCGCTCTGGGAGCACTCCTCTATTCTCAAGGTTGTCCACAATGATAACCTTGGTGCTGTTCAGCATTCCGAGGTTGTCATCCTGGCATGCAAGCCATGGATGGTCAAGGAGATTCTTACCGAGCCTGGTATTTCCAAGGCTCTGCATGGCAAGCTCCTCATCAGTGTCTGCGCCGGTATCACTGTTGAGGACATTGAGATTGCACTACACGGAGCTGTGCCCTGCAAGGACCCGGAGGAGGATGGCCGATGCCGCATTGTCCGTGCCATGTGCAACACCGCTGCCGTTATCCGCGAGTCTATGACCGTCATCGCTTCTCCCAACTCTCCTCTTGATCATGCCACCGAGAGCCTTGTCACATGGATCTTCAAGCGCATCGGTGACGTCGTTTACCTACCCACCCGACACATGGACGCTTCAACAGCTCTATGTGCTTCGGGCCCTGCCTTCTTCGCCCTTGTCCTGGAGGCTGCTATCGACGGTGCCGTTGCCATGGGCATTCCTCGTCCGGACGCCCAGCGCATGGCCACACAGTCTATGAGAGGTACTGCTGGCCTCGTCCAACATGGCGAGCACCCTGCTCTTCTCCGGGAGAAGGTCTGCACATCTGGAGGTTGCACTATCGGTGGTGTTTTGGTCCTTGAGGAGGGTAAAGTTCGCGGCACTGTCTCAAGAGCTGTGCGTGAAGCCGCTGTTGTTGCCGGACAGATTGGTAAAGGAGCTGAGGGAGTGAATGGAACGAGGTTCAATTACGAATAAGATGATCACAACCAAGATCTCCATAAAGGAGACTCACCCGAGGCCGCTTTCAGAGTTTCCACCACTAAAGGACAACGGATCTTCCCTGGACAAAGTTGAAGACCTACTTTTCAAGGATTGTTCTTACCTCTGTTGAAATAGTTTGTTTGCATAGTATCGCATGGCATAGGTAGATAGGGATATAGATGGTGCAATGGTTTGATTCTATACAGAGTGAACATTCAGTTTTTCCTGTTCGATACGTTTCCCAACGCCTAATAAGACCCTTTCTTTCCACTTTCCATCAGAAAATCTCACGCAAATTAGTACATTGTGATTTAGGCATCTTATACCCGAGCCTTTTTACTGCTAGAATCTCCCACGTCATCTTCCACGTCCAGCTTTCGCTTGCCGTTAGCGGTCGTCTGGCCCTCGTGCTTGTCTGAGCGACTGACGGCAGCCAGGATACGTGCATACTCCAGTCCAACGCCGTGCAGGGTGTCATCAAGCTTCTCGACACGCTCGGCAGGCTCAATTTGAGAAAGGAGGTCCTTATTGTGACGGTATAGTCGCTGCTTCACGATCAAGCTCCATACTTTGGCTTGGTGCCGATCGGCCTTTGTCGGGGCTGGTTTGTCTTCATCGATCGCCATTGTAGGGCGTAACGATAGAGGGAGTTGAGACATGAGGTGCATCTCTAGGACTCGCCCAAACTGACGTGGCGCAATTTTAGCCTCGAGGCGAATCTTCTCGAGCTTCTCGCTGCCGACAATCAGCTTTGGAAGGGTTCCCTTCTTAGGAATGGCGACGTCAGTATCAACTCGTAGATTGTTGAACTCGGGCATTTTTCGAAGGAATTGCAGATCACAGATATCTCGCAAATCGTCGAATGCCTCGTTGGGGTCCTCCACAGTAAACTCGTACGTCTGTGGAATTTTGTGGTAATGCTCAAAGATGGTCTTGTAGAGTCGCGCTCCGTTGCCCTTGCCTTGGAAAGGAGGTAGGATAATGAACTGCGAGAGTCTTGTTCTCGAAGGGAGCTCGCCGAGGTCCATGTTGCCATTAGGCAATTCCCATTCGTCGTTTCGTGGTGATGCTGGCGGGGTGGGAGGCTGGAAGTAGTAGAAGCGGTAGACGGTCGAGTAGCCTACAAACACATAGTCGGTCTTGTCTCCTACTTTGCGCTTCTGGTAGAGGGCGAAAAATGTCCAGCGATCGGCATCGGACAAGTCAAGCTCGGTTGAATCCGCCTCAGGGTCTTGGCCAATATAGGTGCCTCCCTCAATAAAGAGAGGTACGAATATTTGCAAGCGGCTGTTGAGTTGCTTTACAGCGGGATCGGCGAGGTTGCCGCGCCAGATTTCGTATTGGCCATCGGGACCGTCGAAGGTTGTGTGAAGTTTACCTGGTGGTGTCCAATCGTCGCTCAGTTGCTTAGAGCTTTCCTCGAAATCGCTTGCTTTGGCAAATGCAACTGGATGAAGTCAGCATTTTTGATTCCCGGCGCAAAGATGGACAACGTACTCTTAGGCAGATGATTGCCCTCCTCAAGAATAGCTGCAACATCCATGGGTTCAGCACCGCCGACCGCATTGAATTTCTTGCTGTAAGACATCTTCAGGTGTGGTCGCATATCGTTGGCGCGATATCGAAGGTTGACCTTAAGGTCCTTGTAACCAAAGATCTTCTCTTCCTCGCCAAAAATCGAGTAGGTATGTCGAGGATTAAAGGTCGCAACATGTTGGAGACCAGAGTCAGAGGGAGATACAAGGCTGATGTGAATCGCCTCGTTGGCCTCCGCCAGCCCTTAGAAAACTGTTAGTATACATTAATGAAAGTTGCGACAAAGACCAGACTTACACTGCTCGACGTCTGTCATTTTTAGTTTCGTTTTTCAAAACAAATCAAATCACAATAGTGATAGCCGTTATAAAATAGAATGCGATACCTCGCATCAGAAGTTTGAAGAAATTAGAGTAGTCTGAGATGCGCTCTCGTTGTGGAAGGTTGCCGTTGCTCGGTCGAAAGTTGCGCCCAAAAACGCGTTGAAGCGGCGCGTCTAGGTTAGGTGAAGTGGTGGACTATACGCGTTTCAATTAAGGCGCATTCGTATGACCCCGTTTTTCAGTACAGTACCACAGTAAAGACAGGGCTGACCACTGCATGAAACGGGTTCCTTCCAGGGCTCAGCGGGTCGAAGTTGAATGACGCAAGATGGAACCAGGAAGGTACGTACCTGACTTCAAGGACACTGCAAGTCCGAACGGCCCGTGCCCCTGTCTATCGCATGTCAATTAACCATCTTTTGGGTAAACTTCCAGGCTGCACTTTAATCTTATCCTTACACATTTGTGCGCCATGCGCTTCGTCTCTTTAAAATGTTGCACATAACAAGCAGTTCGTCGCCGGTCGGCTCGGCGGTGTTTTCATGTATCGTTCTTGTCATCATCTCCCTCGTCGTTCTCCTTATTTTGCGATACTATCTCCCTCTGCGAACGACGCCAGCCTTTTATCTCATTCCCATATTCTTCGCTCTCTGGCTGCCAACAATAGTCGTTATCCTTGTCCCGATCGATCTTGCCTCGAGCGCAGTCACTGGGGATGAAGCTACGAGAGGAATATGGCTTCCCGAGCGGGTTATACTGGTTTCATGGCGCATTTCGTACTGGTTAACATTCGCCTTGACTTGGTTGGTGGCTTCCTCAATGGTTTGTATGGCGTGTCATGCTGACGAGCGATCCCAGGTTCATACTTCCAATCTTAGCTGAATATTCCGACTCAGGATACAGAGAACCATACGACAAATTCATGTACTCGGTCCGCAGTAATGCACAGTTCCACGCCATTGTGTTGGGATTCTCATCCATTGGCCTTGTCTACTTCTTCATCAAGTTTGGTTTCAAGGTCGAAGCTATCAAGGGTACGATTATGGCACTTGCATACTGCTGGGGATTGATACTCGCTATATATCTCATGGGTCACGGTTTGGTATCGATACCGAGGCGCCTCATGCGCGGCGCAAGCATCAGCGGACGACTTCGACGACTTCAGAGCAAGGCACCCAAGGTTTACGAAGAGATGGAAGATGCAATTGCGAAACTTGAGGATATTGAGGTACAGGTCGCTGAACTCGGACGACGCAAGACAGGAAGCGCAAATACATACCGAGACTGGATCGAGGAACTGCAGGAAATGGCCAACCTGCCCGAATCTCAACCCCGAAGCACACGATTCGGCGCAAGTTCTGACACTACCATTATTCCACATGTCATCACCGAAAAGTATCTTGCCGATCTCACTAGGAAATACATTCGTGCGAAACACGCTCGATCGCGATATGTCAACATCTGGAGCGATCTCGTTCAAGAAGCGGCCGAAACACAAGCAATTCTGGATTCTGCAGCATCGAAAAAGCTCGATTTTGGCGAGGTATCACCCCACGCAACCTTTTGGGAAAAGACGGTCATCTTGACGCCATATACGCGATACCTCTACTATTACCAGGTTTTGCCTTATGCTCAAGTCCTTCTTGGCCTGTTCTTGGCGGCGGCATCCGCTTGTATTGTTTGGTCCGAGGTCGTTAAGGTTGCATTCCCCAAGCTGTCAGTCATCAGATTAACAGTGGTACACCACTGGGTTGGCGATAAGCCTGAGGTTGGTTTCGCCGGCCAGGCCATTTCGTCGTTCTGGATTTGCTACATGTGTGCAGCTGCCTTGATATCAATGACGGAAGTCAAAGTCTGGCGTGGTCGAGCACTTGTTCGTCGCAATACAGCCCATGAGTCGGCTTTCTGGTATGCCATGCAAGTGGCGAAACTCACCATTCCTATTTCTTACAACTTCATTACCTTCTTGTCGAGCCAGGTGTACAAGAAGACAGTGTTCTACCATTTCCTTGGCCAGTTGATCGACTTTACACCCCTGGGTCATTGGTTCGATGATCTCTTCCCCGTTGTCGTGCTTTTCCCAGTGTTTGCTACCCTATTTGGCATATATGGCAGAGTCAAGCGAATTTTCGTTGGCATGGACGTTATTGACGACGAGGAAGAAAACGGTATTACATACGGCACTGGCTCTTGGCGTGAAGGCAGGGACCTTATCTCCCGTGAACTCGGTGGAAACACACTCTTCCATCGTAGGGAGGATGCTCTTGCTAGGATAGGTGGGGCTGGAACACCAGGCGGTAGATCGGCCCCCGTTCTATCAATACCTTCTGCTCGCGGCGTCGCATCTTCGCCTGCTCGGTCGCCCGCGCGACCCTCTACAACAACCGCGCGTCGTGGCCCAGAACATCGCTATGGTCCAAATTGGAACGACGAAGAACCAGAAGATGACAACCTTTTCACAATCATCGGTCATCGTATGAAGAATACCATGGACGGCATTGAGGCTCCCAAGTGGTTCAATGACATCAAGAAGCCGAAATGGATGGGTGGTGACGATAATGATGCAGGTACTGGATCATCCAGCTCTGGACCTGGTTTCCGTAGGTGGTTCGGCGGTTCCAACGATGGTCAAATTCGCATCTAACCATATCATTCTTATACATGAACGGCGCAAGGTTTTTTTTTGGGGGGGGGGGGAGAAAAGCACACTCTTCTTTTGGATGACGCCTCATGTTTTGCTGGTTTTTTTAAGTGGTATGGATAGACCATGATGGAGTTTGAGGCTTTAATTAGGATATTTTAATGCAGTCATGTCAATGTCACTCTCTGTTGGTAAGTTGACATGAGAAACGCGGTGGCGGCGGGTCGGATGGCCCTTCGCCAAACACTGGTAATTAATGTGGAAAGACGTTTGGACTTCAACGTATTATATTTACATACAGTCATACAGATATATTTCATTCATCATATTCTTAAAACTAAGTCCTATCTATGGAAACCGAATCATATAACATAATATATGGCATCAAAATGTGTTCGTGAGTCATAATTTCGTCTTGTAGCCAAAACAGAATATTCCTCCAAGGAAGTATACAAAAAGTCGTTAAGCCAAGTATCATATCTTGGCATTTCTCATGGTTTCGGGGGCGGGCTCACGGTGTTCCAGGTATTAGCCTTGCTCATTGTTCGTTTGCGAAGGGCAAACATGATCTCTTTCTCCATTTTGTCGATATTCTTCTCCAGGTCAGCATCGTCTTTCTTGTGTTGTTCCTGGCGACGCTTGTCGATAAACATCCAGCAACCGACAATAAGGGCTGTGACAGGAACTGTTATGGCGAAATAGACCCAGAGTTCGACAGAAATGACAGGGTCAGCATCTAGATGACTGTGTTAGTGCAAGAACGCTATTAAAAATAGGTGGCAATGACAAACCGGCTCCAAAGTCAAAGAAGGTCATGCTAAAGACAGAAGCGAGGTAGGTCCCTGGTAGAAACAGAGCGCCCATGAGGGACAATGTCTTCATAGCCGTGCTGTCCCGCTTACTGGCATGAGCTATTCGCCTTTGCTCTCCTGCAATCTCGAGGTTCAGTCTTGCCTCACGCTGTGACATGATGTTGTACAGCTATAATTTGTTAGTGGTGTTTCACAATGCTTATATGTAACGCTTACCGCTTCGCGCTGAACCTTGAGTCTCTCCAGAGTGATATGAATGTAGTTTTCCAAGCCTTTGAGCTTGACCTTGTAGAAGTCCAACCGGGATACCATGCTTCGGTGCAGTTTCTCGAGCTCTTTACGATTCCTTCGTTCAGCTTCACACTGTTCCTCGGCAGCGGGACTTAGTTTGCGCCATACAGATCGAAAGGTCTGCATGGCTTTCTCCATCTCCTTGACAAGCGCTTCATATGCCTGGGGACGTTTCCACATGACATTACCATGGCACTCAACAAGATCACGGCTCAATCCGTCGATGTCAATGAAGCCGTTTTGAAAATACTGTTCCTGCTCCTCGACTTCGTTGCGCAGGCTGACAGCGTTCTCAAGGCGGCGGAGCCAATGGCGAGCTTTGCGCTGTTTTTCGTCATTTTCAGGAGATAGGTCGTATGTGAGGATGATGATGGGGAGCAGAATTGGGTGTCCGACTTGATCGGTGCAAGCCTTGAGGTGTTCCAAAGACTTTTCGACTTCTGAACTGGGTGTTCCTTTGATGAAGCCAGTAGTGATACCGGTCTTGAAGGAATGAGAGAGTAGCATCTCCCAACCTCTCGTTCTGCCCTTCTTAAGAACATCTGATTTCCTGTGGACGATATCTAGTAGATGCTGTTAGTAACTCTGAGCCCAACACATAAATCTAGCAGAAAACTCACGTAGATGAGGATCATCCTCATCCTCATCATGCGCACACCAGAAGAAAGGTCCAACCACAGAGTTTGTTTCGATACCTCGATATGGCAGGTTCATAGCACGAACCATAGATCCGTACTTTTCTGAAGGTAGTGAGATGACCTTTGAGAGGAACGTATCGGGATGCTTGGCATTCTTTTGAACTCTTGGCAAAAGGTGTCAGTCGGATCTTGTGTCAGGAGCTTAGTGTCTTCAAAAACTCACATTAACCGGACACCGCTGAGCAGCTTCGTATCGGGCCTCAGGTTATCTGGTGGCGCAAAGGCACCCTATCTTTGTCAATTGAGTCATGTATGAGACATTGAAGTGATGTTGTACTAACGGTTTGATGTATAAAGTTATCAAACTCATCGTCAGGCAAAGGATGTTCTTCGCAGACGTTGTAAAAGGGATCCTAATGGGCGCATTAGCAAATCAATCCGTTTCTTGTAGCGAGTGGTTTGCGAATGCAGACGCTGATGCAGACGATGACTTACCGAGTAATTGAAAATCTCGACGTAGCTAGTCTCCTCTTTAACAACGCGACATTGATCAACGTAATGTCGAAACAGATAATCTTCCATTGCGACTGTGATACAGAAAAGATTCTAAATGGGCTGTAGTTAGATGTGCGTTTGTATCTACGTCTGTATGCGAAGTGATTGAGTGAAATCAATTGCAGACGCGTCCTAAGAAAAAGCCACCTCCACCGGTAGACCGGGTTCACTGTCCGTGTTGCGTCTTGCAGCTCGCTAGTCAAAGCTTGGCGATGAGATTTTAAGACGAGTCTAGATGAGGTCCAGTATCGTATTGCAGCGAGACAGAACAGAGAAGGAAAGAAAGGAATTGAGGTCGGTGAGATTGCCTACTTAAAGTAGGTAAGTAGGTACGATTACACACACCGACACAGGGTAGGGATTCAGGGATTCAATGAAGCTGAATCAAATGTAATGTCAGAGTGACATTGAATAATTCTGAGAATGAAAAACTAACAAACTCCCCTGCTTATGTGTCTACCTAAAGTCGTAAAGAAAAGAAGTCTGACTGATCAATTGAACTTCTAGGGGAGGTTGTTAGCATTAGGAAGGTTCCCCCCAACCTCGTGACTTTCTATCGTTTAGAAACTACCTACAGGAACAGCACGCAATGACCTTTTTTCTCCTTCTTCGCTCTCACCGCAGTTCGATCCTTTGTACTCTTTAATGATACCTATCCGTATCGAAATCGAAACAGAGCGGATAGAGCGGCTGCCCCCATTATCTAGAAATCCATATCCCGCATCATCACTGTACCTGTGCAGACTCTAGGCAAGTACTGCAAAGTGTAACCCCGGCTTCAGTCGAGTCCAGCCCATACCGTTTCGGTTTAGCCTCCGCGTGTGCCGCTAGAAGAGGAACCCGTTCATGGGTCAAGTGAAGCTGAAGTTGATCAAACGTCATGGTATCTTTACACCAAGGTCCAACATCAATTCGTGATATTGCAAAATTTTCAACCCTCTAATCCAAGTAGCCCATAAACCAAGTGGTTAAAAGGACCAAAATTCCATATGACCCCGAATCAGTACTCATCAAGTCAAAGCTTCATGCATCTCTACATGAACTGGGCATGTGGGATCCTAAGTAGGTCGCAAAAGGATATAATCATACTTAGTGAAGCTGTTTCTGTAACCCTACTTATACAGGGAAATATACAAGCCTCCTTTCGCATGCTCACCAACGCTTATTGCCACTGAGCCGTTCTCCAACAGCCCATCTTTTCCTACAAACCAATCCCACAATTGTCCGCAAAAAGAAACCACCGGAACCTCCATGTAAAGAACAAAAGCGTACCAGCATTTCACCATCATCGGCGCCGGTTGTTCGCATCAAGCGAGGCCTGACCTCAACCTAATCATACAAAAGCCTTGATCATTTACTCCAACGACTATGCCCTTAAAACTCCGTAAACATGTGTCCGTACCTGCATATGGGTTAGCCCAGCTCGTCACTCAATGCTAAAAGTCATCACTCACTCATCTGTTCCACCAATCATGCCGTACTTCTCAGGATCCTCAGGGTAACGATCGAACTGACTGGCATCGCCAGCACCTGCCTTGACCGGTGGCGTATATGGAGCATCTATGTCCTTCCTGGCTAATCGGTCCCAGGTGACTTCAGCGAACCAAGGGTGGTTCTTCACATCTGCTGGACCTCCGTACAAGTTACCCAACCGCTTAGTCAAATCGGCCGTAATCAGGCGCTCTAAGAGGTTCTGAGCGTCTGCGTTAACGTATGCGGGGTATTTGACCTTGCCCTTGAGAATATTTTCGTAGATCTTCATCGGAGATCCACTATCCCAGAATGGCGTGTAACCGCAGAGCATTTCGTATATCAGGATACCCAACGACCACCTAGTGCGCCCAGCTTGTCAGTATATCCTTCAGCTGAAATTCACCATGACTTACCAGTCCACGGATTTGTTGTAACCCTTGTTAGAGACCACTTCGGGAGCCAGGTAATCAGGTGTACCGCACAGAGTCCAAGTCTTGTCGGGCACTCGCTTCGCGAAGCCGAAATCTGTAATCTTGAGGTGGCCATGTCGATCGAGGAGCAGATTTTCTGGCTTGAGATCACGATAGATGATATTCTTGGAATGAAGGTATTCCAATGCTAAAGTGACTTCTGCGGCGTAGAATTTGGCGACGGGGTTAGGGAAGCGCTGTACCGTTTTAGTGATTTGACTTTTGGCTGCATAGATTCGGAACTTACACCAGACTTCCTCAGAAGCGAGAACAACTCGCCACCTTCAACGAAATCCATCACCATGTAAAGGTTCTTTGAATCCTGGAACGTGCCCCAGAGAGTAATAAGGAAAGGGTGCTTGACATCAGCCAGCATGCGTCGTTCGTCATTGGTATGTTCGACCTGCTTCATTTTGACAACCTGGGCCTTCTTGAGCACCTTGACAGCATAGAAACGTTGGTTGTGCTTCGATTGGACTAGA
Organism: Fusarium aywerte; assembly: GCA_013186375.1. Classification (NCBI taxonomy): domain Eukaryota; kingdom Fungi; phylum Ascomycota; class Sordariomycetes; order Hypocreales; family Nectriaceae; genus Fusarium; species Fusarium aywerte. The sequence continues at coordinate 24,419 of JABCQV010000371.1, read as the reverse complement.
TGGACACGGCCGAAGCTACCAGTTCCAAGCGTCCTCAAGATATCGAAGTCACCCAGCGAGTACTTGCCTTTCGTAACGCGCATGACGGAATTGGTATACTGGTGACCAGGCTGGCGGGTAGGCTGCTGTGGCTGCTGTTGCACTTGGTTCTGGTTCTGTTCCTGGTGTTGTTGTGGTTGTTGAACCTGTTGAGACTGCTGTTGCGGTTGCTGCTGCGCCTGCGGTGGTTGTTGTTGTTGTTGATGATGTTGATGATGTTGTTGAGATTGCTGGTAGTCAGAAGGCTGCGGCTCTTGCTGTTGCTGCTGCTGTGGAGGCATACTCGGCGGCTGCGGCATAGCTTGCTGCTGTTGCTGCTGAAGCACTGCGGGATCGGTTCCAGGACTGACGGTTTGGGGTCGGTGATTATCTATCGTAGCGGCTAGGAACTGTGGGTTGATCTGGCCGTTATTGTAGGAATTGCCCTGAGCATTTTGCTGCTGGTGTTGAGGCTGGTTGATGAGGTTATTGATAGTCGGGAGGTTTTGGTGATCGTGCGAGCTCATGGAATTCGTCCCATATTCGGGTTTATGAAGTTTGATCGTATCCATATCTTGGTCTTGCTGTTGCTGTCCGTCAATGGCACCTGCCGTCTGTTGGTTTTGCGCGGGAGGCTGATTGGATTGAGGCGCGGCGCCTTCCTGATGATGTTGTTGCTGTTGCTGTTGCTGTTGCTGCGGCTGAGGCTGTTGCTGGGGGTTGGTTGGCTGGGCACTCGGGCCTGAAGTGGAATGTCTGTTATTTCGAGGCAGGTGAAAAGCTTTGGAGATGGACTTGGACCTGGACGTGGTAGGAGTGACTGGACTAGTTGGACTTGAGGCCGAAGGGTCAGTATTGCCCTCTCTGGTCCGCTTTTTCTTGAGAAACCCCAGTGAAGGCATAGGGTAGTAGTGATGTGACGAAAGAAAAGAGAGGGGGGGAAAGCAATTGATTGCAAGAGAAGCGGGGAGTGTAGTATAGGTAACTTTAGTGTAGGTGCTGGTGCTGGTGCGTGCTGTTGTGGTGATTACGGTAGAATGGACCCGAAGATGAGGAAGCACTCTCTGCAGATCGATCGCACGGTTTTCCAGTTAAGGACAGGTGGAGGGCCGGCTTGGAAGTGGAATCTATTGTGGGATGTCGGACCAGTTCCCAGTTTCCAGATGGTTGAGACTTGTTATTGTCGTTGTTATTCCTCGAATCGGTTTGAGATCAAGAGAGGACGAACAGGACAAGACAAGACAAGACAAGACAGGCCAGAGTAGAGTGGTCCAGTTTGTTAGTTGAAAGAAATCAAGCTGACTATTGCTCTGATGCCAACAAGAGGTCAGTGAGCTCGCCTGGCCTGGTGCAACCTAACGTAGCCTAGTTATCCTAACCTTGCAATTTGGAGCTCTCCGTCTCTTTGAAGTCCAGGCACAACAACGTAATAGTGGGGAGGGGCTGGGTTCTGACGTGCTGTCTGTCCGGTCTGAGTCTGGGCTGTTCTGTTCTGTGGGGAAGCTCTCTCAGTCTCTCACCCTGGGACTCAACTTCTTCTGAGCTTCAGCTGTACAGTAACAGAGACAAGGCTTTGGACTCAATTAGCACGTGGTGGCTAATATGACGGGATATATTAGAGTTGAAGAGTAAAGGAAGGATAATAAAGATAATGAGTGAAACTTGAGGACGAGAAGCAGGGCTTGATTATGGCTTTTTTGGCGTAATTGCGGGTGTGAACAAAGGATTCAGACGCTTGGCGCATTCCACCAAGCCCGGCAATTGGATAGGATGCTCTCTATACCTTGATTATGGTGGCTGGAAAAGGTGGCCCGGCGAGAGTCAATGATACTTAGGATTATGGTCTGCCGTTTCAGATAAAGACCAACATAAAAAATAAATAAACTGAATCCGTCTTAATCTCCGGATCAGGCGGATTGAGCGTGTTGTAAATTGAAGCGACGGTAAACCGTTGTGCAATGCAATTGTAGATACGGTACAGAGTACAGAGTACCTACTACCCCAAAGCAAACAATACAAGGTTTACCACGCTATGGACGATGATGTAGTGCAGCTGGACCTTCGGCCAAAATAAAAAGCTGCCCCTCTTTTATGATCAGCTCAGATCAGCGACTGCACACTAATGATGGTTGCGGGTTTTCTCGCTTGCGGTCCTTTGTGTCCGCTCGATTTGTGATAGAAAGAGAGAGAACGAGGCGTAGAGATGATGTCCCTTTTTTTCTAAATTTTTTTTTTTCTTGTGGCAATTTTTTGATGTGCGGTCTACTGTAGTGAGGATGATACGGGTCGAGCCGGCTGAGAGGAACAGAGGGCGATGCGATTCGATTCGATGATGTCGTTGTTTAGGTAGATATGTAGCTTTAGTAGATACAAGTGGGAACTCTGACTGTTGGTAGGTCTAAGGGTAGACAGTGAGCGTACGGAAGATCGGAATAGTCCACGAATGACGACAGTTTGTAATAAGCTTGAGTCGGTACAGTATGATGACGATGGTAGACTCCAGGAACAAGAGAAATAAAACCTCACTGGAGAGGTAGAAAACAGGAAGTTGATGACATCGATCAGAACAATATGATGGTGGTGGAGGAGGAAAAGGCAGAGCGAGAGGGAGAAATAGCAGAGGGTAACAAAATATCACATTGGATTACAATTGGAATGAAAGGGAGCAAGCAACAACAGGCACGTTGGGGAGCATGCCAAAAGCTGACATCTGTAAACCCTACCGTATTCTAGTCTAGGTGCAGACTTGTTGTAGGTATTCGTATCTTACCATTGGATGATGCCTCGGGAGTTGGCGCTTGGCTTAGCTACCTCTGATCGCGGATATATATAAGTGGGCTAGGCTAATCCATACCTACCATGGCGGGGTGAAAAGCTAGGTATGAGATATGGGAGCTCCTAGGCTTCAGAATACGAGTGGATGATCAACTAGTCCAACACCGACTCGAGAAAAAGCCTCCTTTAATCATCGGATACAGTTACAACTCAATTAAAATCCCCGGCTCAGGGTTAGTGTCTACGTCTACTGGAACGTGTAATGATGAGCTGTCTTGTACCTGAAAGCAGTGGAATGTTGCATTTCCCTTTGTATCCAGCTTGAACATCAAGTTGCTCAGAGACAACTGGATGTATTGACGACTCGCTGCGCCATGCCTTGAGTAACAGGGTCTCTTGTAAATACATCCATTCAGCAAACACGAATACACTCGTTGGAGGCATATATGTATATATTCACTACCCTATAATAAGATGGGGCAACTAAAATTTAAACACCCCTCCTTGAGATTTAAAGCTATCGCTTTGTATGCGCATCCATTCAGCATATATGAAATATCACCAAGTCTCTTGCAACTGTCCTACCCGGGAGCTGGCCGTTTTCGGAGAGCTTCAGACAATGACCTGGCACGCGAATCGCAACCAACCTAGTCGACCGGCACTGATATGCGCTTAAACGGACTAATTGTATATTTTTCTTGGGCCGTTCGACATGAAAACAGAGACCAATGCTCGCGTGTTTCTACATGCGCGGATGTTCTCTTCACACGTTTCCCCTGTCTTCACTCCACAGTGGTCCCGGAACGCAGTTTCAACCACCTTTAATCACGATAACACAAAGTTCATAATGCAACAAAAAGACAGATTAATTTTTTTCGTCAAAGGTATTTCACAATGCTTTACCGGCTTGTGTCCTTTCCGCCAGCCTCTCTCGTACTCAAAACACATATAAAAGATTTAAGAAAACCCAGATGATGCTGTCTAAACAGAGACTTATGTGTGTCTCATCAACTTGGTCTTATCCTTTCATTCCCAGCACCACTGGCGCCGTTCGTATACAGTTAATTTTCATCGGCTTAGAACCTGTGCGACTTGGCCTTGGATCGGTAGGCTGTGTAGCCAACGTAAGCACCACCAGCAACGATGATGAACAGGATGATCTTGGTGAAGAACCATGTCCAGCTGCTGCCCTGCTTTTGGCCGCCGGTAGCCTTGCCAGTACCCTTGCGTGACTTGCTCTTGCTGCTGGAGGACTTGCTACCAGTGTTGCCACCGCTGCCAGGCTGAGTGTACAAGTTCTTGGCGGAGACGGAGATGATATCGTGGTTGTCGCTGAGCTCACCAGTCTCGGCAGTGAAACCGACGTAGGCGATGTTGGGGACAGCTGGGGGCTCCTCAAGATCAAAGCATACCTGCCACTCATCCTCAACCTTGTACTGGAGCTCCAGCTTGAGCTGCTTGTCCTGGAAGTAGGTAAGGCGCAGCTTGGTGGGGATGCTCGCATGTCGGATACCGCGCGCCGAGCAGCCAGAGAGCTCTGTGTGCTTTCCGTCGTTAGACTTGTCGTAAGGAGTCTTGCCGTCGCCATACATGGCCATGACATAGGGGAAGACGACACCGGGGCGGTTGTTCTTGTAGGTATCGATAAAGACTCCGAGGCCTTCGAAGTTGTCGGGTCCACCAAAGACAGTTCCCTGCTGCGCACGCTGGCGGGTAATCCACATAGCAAAACCGTCGCCGTAGAGCTGGTTCTTGCCCGAAATCTTGAACTCAACCTCAACCTGCCAGTTTGTCGCAGTGAGGGGTACTCGCGAGTACATCCATCCCGACTGCGAAGGGCGATCAGAAGTAAGTCGGATGTACCTGTAACAAGTCAACCCAATGTCCCAAATCTTGTCATGTCGTTATCAGAGGATCGGGGAAGCGTACGAGTCGGTTCGAATAATAGTATCTCCACCAAAGTCGTACCAGCGGCTTTGCATATCCGAGTCAAGGTAAGGCTGTTTGAGGACGAGGGTTAATTAATCTGTTGATCTTATGCTCGCGTGCGTGCGCCGCAACTAACCTGGGTCAAGGAATGTGTCCTGAGCTAAATGGGAAACAAGGTTAGCAGAGAAGCTCGAGATATCCATCACCAGAGTATAGAGAACATACCGAGATACTCCTGATGTTTTCATCATCGAACTCAGCAGCGCTGGTAGTCCATGCGAACGCACCGAGGAGCGCCGCTGATAGTGAGGACAGGCGCATGATGAAGCTATATCTGGTCTCGAAGAGGCCAATTATAAAACTGGCTGGATTTGGGCGCACACTGCTCCTGACCGTGGCAGTATGATCGGATGTTGGAATATGAGTAGAAAAGAATTGACCACAGTGGTCGTTGTCAAAGTCGCCGTGACGCTGTGGGTAATGTAGGGAGTGTTCTGTCGACGGGATAGGTACTGTAGGTCAGGTCTGGTCTGAACAGGAGCTAGCACAAGTGTCCTCTTCCTCTCCTCTGGACCAAACCGATTTTAGGTGAGGGTGCTCCCCCCACTGCAGGTACTAACGGGGACGACCCCTGTCATTTGACCCTTCGTTCTGGACTTTTTAAAAGCCACAAATACGGATAGAGCCGCCACAGTTTACATGCATTAATCAATTCATACCATTTCAATATCATCTAGGTAGTTCGGTTTCTTTCATTATGCGAGCCTCAATTACACTGTAGTTAAGTTCATGATTGAGAGAAAACATCAACCGAGCCATCTATAGCTCATACACAAGCTTAAATCCAGAAATTTTACCATCCCTGTGTTCTTGGAATCCCTGGGGAATAGCATCCAGTCCACCAAGAACCTTGGGCTTATTAGGCTTGATCTTGCCCTCGTCGATCCAACCAGGGAGCTTCTCGTTAAACTCAATGCCCAGCTTATGATCCTCTTCACTCGCCTGTTATAGTGTCAACATTATTGCTTCAACGCAAAATTTGGAATCGCTTACCGGGAATGAAGCCTTCTTGTACTGGATGACCCTGTTGAATGCAGTCCAGACAAGCACAGGCGTGACCTTGGTCTGCTTGGTAACGTTCTCGGTGAAGCTCTTATCCGGTCTGACTGTGCAGAGAGTGCCACCATTCTCATCAATGGCCTCAGATGCTGTCGTAGATGATGTTTTGTTGCCGATCGTGTCGAAAACATATTTCAGATCGGGTGCTACCTCCTTGATGGATTTCACTACGTTGGAGTCGTTGTAATCAAAAACGTGAGTGGCTCCAAGCGATTTGACGAGGTCAAAGCTGTGAGGGCTGCAGGTTGTGACAATCTTGAAGCCGCAAATTGATGCAATCTGAATAGCATACTGTCCAACGCTCGCTTTTGAGTGTTAGCCTATAGACTTAGAAGCAGGAGTGCTGATATATATACTTACAGCTTCCGCCCCAAATCAGGACAGTCGTGTCTGACTTGTTACGGTCGATGTTTAGGCTATCCTTCGAGAAAAGAGCGAGCCAAGCAGTCAAGGATGCCAGTGGGATAGTGGCAGCCTCTGTTAGTGAAATACTCTTGGGAACCTTGAAGCAAATGCTCTCGTTTGCTTTGGTGTAGTCGCTGTATGCTCCCAGACCCTTTATTTCACCTATAAATGCCATATCAGTATGCTTCAAGCCTTGCTGTGCTGCTCAACTTACCACCCCAAAGGAGACCGGCAATTGTGTCGCCTTCAGCAACCTTCGTGACATCTTTACCTAGGCGCTCAACTTGGCCAGCGAAGTCGCAGCCGAGCACAGCGCCGTTTCCAAAGAGGTTGAGATCGAAAGCCATGACTGAAAAGAAGTCAGTATCATGCAGCTGGCAAAATGCAATAGGGGAAACTACCATCAGTTGGGTTCTGAGCGACAGCTGCAACCTTGACCAACACTTCATGAGATTCCAGCATTGGCGGGGAGATCTCCTTCTTGATCAACTCGGGGTTGGAACCATTCTCTGGTACCTCAACCACCATGGCATTCATTGTGCTTAGAACCATTTTGACAACGTTACTATTGGTTGAATCGGATGTGATAGGTTAGTATTCTGACTGTGATATGGTGTAAGTTGGCTTTTAGCTAAACACGAGTCACTTTATTCCATTGACGAGATCTACGAAATGTATGACGGCACTCATCCACTATAAGCAGGAATACCTAATGGTCACATCATTGGACGTCCACCTGCGCAACGTTATGCATAAGGCTGATTGATAATAGGTATCTAAATGGTTATCTAATAATAGATTTACCAATGCACATATTGGGCTTCTTGTTGGTAACAGTAACTCTTTAGTACCGTAGCAGGTGGGTAACAATAAATAGAGACACTAGAGGAGGGTTACAGAAATAACAAGTCAAAAGATCTCCTAAACTAACCTAAAGATTTCTGTCGCTATCCTAATCCTTGTGTGGCGAGAGAACTTTAGTGTCTCTATTTTATTATAACTCACCTGCGTAGGTATCGACTGAAAGCTCCGCCTGAAAGCAATATGTCGGTTGGCTGGTTTAGAGTAGATAATTGGCATGACTCGGGAAGAACCAAATATCTAAGCTATTGGGCGTCAGTTCGATCTCGTGCTGAGTCATGTATAGGCTATACCGGACAATGGATTTTTCCAGTACCGCCTATCTTTTTGCGATAGGCGATCAAGCTTTCTCTACAGCCCAAGTAACGTCACGACTCCAAGCCTCTAATATCACAAAATCACAACCATGGATTCCACACAAGTCAAGGCTGCTGTCATCAAGCAGGTTCAGCAGGAGGCCAACCTGGTCAACGCTCGCACTCTGATCGAGGTCCGTCTATACCTCAATTGCTCTTAGACGCCAAAGCATACTAACAATATTTCCCGGTATAGAAACTCCAAGAAACCTGCTTCGAGAAGTGCGTCCCCAAGCCCGGAACTTCCCTGTCGAGCGGCGAGACGACTTGCATGACCAGCTGCATGGAGAAGTACATGGCCGCCTGGAACATGGTCAACTCAGCCTACATTGCTCGATTAAGGCAGGAGTCTGGTCACTAAACAGACTCCACGGCATGACGATGCGCAAAATTCTGAATGTAAAAACCAAACGACTTGCGACACTTTTGGAAGAAAACCGCAGGATTGTATCATATTGTGACAACATGTCTGGAATGGCGGAATAACGTCTTAAGAGGAAATCACCATGTACGAGCAACCGAATTATGGATAGACTTGGGGAATAGACGAGCTGGATCAGGTATGGCTGGGATAATGTACCAAGAGCCACCCTACGCCATTGTATTCAAACTCTTCTCTTCTTCTAAATGTTGGGTATCTAAGATCCTCCACCAGCTTTCTTTGCTTCCTCAGCAGCTCGTTTTCGCGCAAGGTATCGTTCCTTTGCGCTCGAGATCTCGCCTTCTGTCTTGCGACTCTTGGCTGCCCTCTCGACCTCTTCTCTTTGTGCTGCTTCTTCGTCCCGTGAGCGCTTCATCGATTCCTCCAGTTGTTGTTCCATCATGCGTGTTTGTCGTTCCCGCTGAGCCTGTCGTCTTCCGTACTGTTGGGTTGTGGCTTCCTTTCGCGGCCGTTCAGCTTGTCGCTCAGATTCGCGTTGGGCTGATTCCTTTTTCTTTGCGCCGACATTCAAGCCACCTCTGAGAAGCTGGCGCTTGTCAACGACTTGGCCGTCTTCGTTAATGGCCACGGCAGCGCCCTTCTCATTTAGCTCCTTGGCTAGATCGGCTTCTGCCTTATCATTATCCTTCTCGGCGTCATCGGCTTCTTCTTCAACGGGTGCGCCGGATCTTGTCTTCTCTTCAGCTGCCTTGACAGCATCCGAATGCCTTTGCTCATCCTTATCCAGTAGCTTTCTGTAAAAGGCAGACATGCCACCAGTTTGGTTCTTCTTTGCCTCTTCCTCTTCTCTCCTCCTTTCTTCTTCTTCCAGTCGCTTGTTTTCCTCCTGTTGTTTCCGGTAGGCTTCTGTGACGAACTTTTCCTTGTCGGCGTACTCTTCTCCCTCGGCTTCTCGCTCTCTAGCAATTTTCTTCTCTTCTGCGATGAGCGCATCGCGCTTCCGCACGTCGGCGGCTTGTAGAATGTTCTTCATATACTTGGGTCGCTTTTCTTGATCCTCCTTTGTGACCTGTTTCTTGGGTTTGAGGGAATCGTACACAGCATCGTACTCGTAAACACTGGCATCAACTTCGGCGGCGGCTTCGGCGTTCTTTCGCGAGGTCAAAGAGCTGGAGAGATCGCCAAACATCATGTTTGGTTGGCCCTTCGACTTGAACTTTGGTGGTTGGGTGGGAGGGCCATTCTTTGATTTGGTCGGTTTCGAGGTGGTTGTCTTTGGCTTTGGGACGCTTCCGAAATCATCAAACTCTCCAATCTCTTCTGCCTTGCCCTGCCCATTGGCGCCGTCATGATCCGAGTCATCGTCGTCGCCGAACAAGGGCTTTCCTTTTGGTGGCGCAGGCTTTGACGCGCCTGGCTTTTTGGTAATGTTGAGGCCGAAGGACAAGCCTGGCTTGCTCATAATGTTTGTATTTTTTGTGAAATAGTATTCCTCGACGGTATTATAGTAAAATTGGCGTAACTGGGTGTTTCGCGACGTTGGCTGGTGGATTAGGCAAGGTTGTTGAAAAGTCGAAGTTGAAGATTGAAGAGTCAAGGTTGAGAGTCGCGGCATGCGCTTAAGAAAAGCAATCAAGTTCGTCTAGGCTTGGTATGATTCGTAGGCACATAAAATTCAAAGTCAAGCATCACTTCCTTCTGATGGATTGAATAATTAGAAACATCAATACCAAAAAAAAAAAAAAAGCCATACTGGTTCATATTGCTTGTTTACATGATACGATCCTGGACTCTTTCTTTTGTTCCTTTGCCATCATGACTTGTCAGGGAACTATCGGTTTTGCTCATCGATCTCCCAGACTGAGACATGTCACAAGACTACCGTATTGCCTAATGTGAGTTGACCGTAAGGCTTCAAAACATGAAAATAGAGTTGAAATAAATACTCCGTGTTTTGTCAATGAATCAATAAAGAGTCTAGTTTTCATCAAGTCACATTTAGTAAGGCGTCGCATGCTGCTGATATAACAATATCATCGCAGTGGCGTACTGCACTCGCATGCCACTAACATTTTGACCCCCATGACGTGCGTGATTGGATACTTTCTCATTAGATAGTCCGAATAGGTGTGCAACCTTTTAAGATATCCAACATTTACCTGCCAAATCATTTCTCGCACCTTTTCAATACAGTTAATTTACTTATTAAATCGCCAAGGAACTATGGAGTCTTGTTCTACGTGCGCAACTATTCTCTCGTCAACGCCTGCGTATACCAAGGAGGAACTATCTCTACCACAAGATCGCCGAGTCGCATGTTGCTCGAGAATCATCTGTGGCAAATGCATTCATGTTCGTCATCTATCTCTACCTGTTCTTCCCGTGATTATAGCGCAGGTTGGGACTGACACTCTTTTTGCGATAGGAAAACGAGCGCTTTGCAGACTATTGCCCTTACTGTCAAGTTTCAACTGTGCCCACTTCACTGCCACAGGGCCTGAAAGAGCCACCGGCTTATTCGTCATCTGCCTCGACCACTGCACATATACCAGGAGCGCCACCACCATATTCAGCAGCTTCGACAACGCAACATGTCGATGATGAGAAGGCAGCTTTGGCACAAGATGCCTTGAAGGAAGACGCTCCAGATATTCTGCATTTTCTCGACCATCGTCATGATAGTATCAGTTCCCTATCTCTCCGATACGGCGTGCCGGCTTCTGCTCTCCGACAAAGCAACAATATCACCAGTGACCACTTGCTTCTCGGCAGACGAACGGTCTTGATCCCTGGCGAGTATTACAAGGGCGGCGTGAGCCTTTCTCCACGACCTATCGAAGGTGAAGAAGAAGAGATGAAGAAAGGAAAGATTCGTCGCTTCATGACATCCTGTAAGGTTTCTGACTATGACATTGCGGTGCTGTACCTGGAACAATCGGATTATGATATCGAAAGTGCCGTCACATCATACTTGGACGACGAAATATGGGAACAGGAACATACAGTTCCCGGAGGGAAAGGCAAGAAGGCCGACAAGTACAAAAACCGTGGCCCCTTCTGGAGAGGACTCTGATTAAGCTTTGAATTGGATATTTATTATATTCATGCTTCATACCGCCTCGCGGTTCCACAACACATCTTCAGTTCGCTGGTAACCCATCTACTACCAAGCCAGGGACTTTTGACCCTGTACGTTAACGCCGCTAGCTTCCCAAATACTTCAAGTTTTGCAAGTTTTGTACAATAGCTTCCATGATATACCAAAGATACCACGGTTTCTCATTAAAATGCAGATCGTGTACGGATGTCCTGAGATTTAGTTAGCACGTTGTCCAAATAATACAACAAGGGTTTAAGAGAATACTTACAGAAATCTTCCTCTCAATCTCCCGGACCGAGCGATCCAACTCGCCTGCGATCATCTGCTTCTTGTCGTTTGGCAGAAGATTGTATCGTTCACACAGGTCACCATCGATGACCCCCTTGACAGGGGCATAGTAACCGCGATACATAAGATGATCTCGTCCGGCAAGTGGGGGATCCTCGGTCCTCAGGTGTTGCTCGAGGTTCTGGAAGAAATCCGCGTCTTCACGACTGACAAATGGAATAAAAACTCCAATAGTGCCCATGATACCACTCCAGAGCAAAATTTCTTGCCCACCAACCACAAGACTTGTCTTGGCGATACTAGTAGGAATATCCTGTGTATAGAAATGACACATCAAGCTCACTCTGTGAGGTGTGCCATGGAGATAGTCTCGAGCATTGATCAAATGCAAGCCGGATTGCTCCTCATCGGCTTCTTCACTGGCCTTCTCGGGACAGCGTACGATAAACATGTTGCCGAACTTGTCGCCACCAGCTACTGACTCATAGTCCACCATGGTTGTACATGTGGTCCACCTTGCGATTGTATCATCGACAAAGGGAATGAGCTTATTGGAAGCAGGCTTATAAACAACGTAGGTGACACCCTGCTGAACGTCACCTACGATGATTCGACTGCCTTGTGTGTTTAGAGACACAATCTGTTGTGTTGCAACCTCGGCCTGAGACTTGCGAAGCATTTGCCTCATACCCAAGTCATATATGCGAAGCGATGTGCCAACAGCTACAAGGACTCTTCCTTGGAAAGCTAGCAAGGCCAATGGTGGTTCTTCAACCTTGGTCTTGTGAATAAACTCCAGCTCTCGTCCTCCTTCCAGGAATCTGTAGATATGGAGGTATCCTTCTGAATAGCTTCGAGGGTTGACCACCATGTCTTTGCCGGTACCAACGACGAGGAAGCTCTCGTTATCCTGGCTGGCGAAGGACACGATAGCTGCGCTGACGGCTGCCTCGTTGTTTTCCAAATCGATTGTTTGCAAAACTTGGCCTTCTTCTGACAAGGGATCAATTACGTTAATGCAGGATGCCCATCTTCTAGTGCCCTTTGGATAGCCAAAATCCTCAGGAGGAAGCACCCTAGAATCACCATTCACAACTCCGGGGTCGGCCAAGAGCTGTGCTCTCAATTCAGGTGGTAAGGTGTTGTTATCCGCTTCGATAGTGTAGAAAAGAGGTTGCTCGGGGTGCTTGACGAGCTTCTTGGGGGTATACGTTAAAGGAATAGACTTCTGGATCAGTGTCTCGCCAAGTCGGTCAATGTTGAAGATTCTGAGAGTATTAGCTTCTGTCTCGCTCAAGAATACCAAAAAGAATGTTGTATGAGTTTGTTGCTTCAGTAGGAACAATTGGAAAAAATGCGTAATAAGACCTCATTGCCCAAGGCATAGGAATCCGTTTCTCATCATATGCAACTTGAATCTGAAAAATAGAAATGATTTCACGTACCTTAGTGACTGGCCTTGAATGCCAACAATGCCTTCCTCGCATTGCTCACTGCTGAAGTTCCAACCCCATTCTAGATCAACGTAGTTGAGAGGTGTCACAACGAATCCCTTGGTGATAGGATCCGCATAACCAAGCCATGGCCTAGAGCTAAGTCCAAGCACGCAAGTCTTACCCTGGACGGTAACTTGGAATAATCTAACTTCCTTGGGTCCAAGGAATTTTTGGCGGGTGTCGGTCAACTCGCCAGTGATCTCGTCGAGAACTGTCCTAAGATACACACCGGAGTGGAGTCCAATGTGAAGATAGAGCGTAGAACCACCCGATGAAGAGTCTTCCATGGCGATAATAGCCAACGACGTAGGTGCTGCCGTCAGAGCCTGTACCGACTTGTTTTCCAAAGTCGATTCAGGATCAAGGCTGAGAATACGGACGGTGCAGTCATCACAGCCCACAGCTAGGAATGAGCTTCGAAGACGTCCCTCAGGAACTTCACCCAAGCTTAGACATGTAACTGTTCCAAACATTTCCTTCTTCTCATCGTACTCAGCCAGCGAGCCGTCAGCGTCCATCTCAAAGTACACAATTTCTCCAGAGCTAAGGGCGACCGCGACTTGATGAGCATTGGCAGTAGCGGCAACAATGGATCGATGCTGAGGGGCTGCCCATTCATTGACGTGTCCGTTACGGATATGGCGGATACCTTTAGGATGGACTTGAATCAGGCCATCGTCGCCAAGCAGCTGAGCTGCCAATGTAGGAACGCTTGTGAGGAAACCCGAGTCGCTGACCTCCTCAACCGTTTCTCCAATGCTGAGAACCAGTGTACCATTGGTAAATGATAGCACGATGTAAGCATCGTATTGTTCCGAGCGGTTGAGCTTCAGTGTCCATACAGCTGAAGGTATTCCAGGAAGTTCAGAAGCGACGATTTCATTGACTTCTAAGCCATGTTTGAGCATTCTGAAGCTGCTTCGAGGGCCATTGCCGCATATGGTATAGATTTGAGGCGCGTCTTCCCCAGTGAGATTTGCGACCTTGCAATCCAAAAGGGGATTCATGGCAGGAATGCTCTCAACCAAAGCCAAGTTTTCCGTGGGTCGAGGGTGGAAATAGACAGGTTCATATGAGGCTTTCGGGTCTGCAGGGAAGTCATCGCTGTAAAACTCCAGTTCCTCATCATCGTCGCCAAGCTTTTCAAATTGGTAGAATGAGTAGTTGCCAAATTGGGTAGCAACATAAAGGAATCCACTCTTGAGAATGCAAAGACTGGATGCTACTGGAACGGTGTCGAAATATTTAATCTTCAGCCTCCTCACTTCTCCCGTTGGATTGCCTTCTTCATCTTCAATCATGTCGATTGAGAGCTTGAAGAGATCTCCATCGTCTGTTTGTAATAGGAAAAAGAAAGCACCCGTGTTGCCCTTCAGCTTGTGCATGATGCCAGACACAATTGTGCGCTTGCGGTTGGGATCCTCTGTGGCACCACGTCGACGAGGAATAGCAACGCGGAAGGCCTCCTGATTCGAGTGTCGATATGTGATATTTTCCTCACCGCACACTAACACACCGCTTGGACCATCGTTACCACCTGGGACCTGGAACAGTATTGAGGCTGTAGGGTCGACAGGATCTGACCACTTTCGGACCACGTGGTTAAGTCCCAGATCAAGCTCGTAATATACCAATTGGGTATCTAGCTCTTCCATAGCCTGGCCTGTCGAATCTTGGTCAACTTCGGAGTAGTCAATCTCAAGCGCGGCGAAAACAGGGTTTGAGTAGCCAACGTCTAGTGCAACCATAGAGATGACGAGAACACCAGGTTTGTGGGCCTCGAGAGGCGACGAGATCGTAAGCTCGGCTTGTGAATTCCGGTTGAGAACGTAGACAAGTTTGTTCTTCTCGGTTGAGGCAATTAAACATGCTCTGCCCTTGGGGTCACAAGCAAGATACTCGCCAGGAATAACCCTTCTCACACCTGACTTTCCAAAGGTTTCGAGATGTAGTCGCTGGAAGCGGTTTTGAGCTGGGAGATACTCAATAATTGTAATTCGACCAGAGTCGGAAGCAATAATCAAGTAATCTGTCAAGGTTCTGTTAGCCTTAGGTTTCTTATGACAGAACTTCGAATTCTGGTGGCGCTGTAGTCGACGCGTCTATAGCATCGCTTTCGAACATCACTAAGTGATTTTCCTGAGAGGAGTTTTGGATTGACTTACCCTTGTTGCTACCAGCTAACCGAAAGGCAGCGAGGGAACGAATGATGCCAAACACATCGTGAGAGAGGAGAGTAATCACCTTTCCCTGAGAGGGATCAGGTCGCAGCAGTGAGAGCTGCGAGCCAGCACCAGTGATGATGAGCTGTTCCCTAGTGCCTGCGAACTGGCCCAGAACCGCCTGTGTGACATTTGTGGGCGGTTGGACCGTAAGTGAATACAAAAACATGTTCGACGTGGTCGCCATGTTTGCGGCTAGGCGCAGATGAGCCTGCGCGGCTTCAAAAACAGGTGCAGGTCAGAGTGTGTCGCGTCAAAGCTGACGGTTGGAGCTTTTGAAACTTGAGCGAGCTTTCATGTCAAAACTTTGGCGCGCATCGGAGGAATTATTTTGCGGCGCAGACCATGGTGGTCCGAGCTCCTCGAATTATCCCACTTCAACGATATCAAGCCTCTAGAAGACGTCAGTAAAACTAATTGGCGCCCGGATATCGGTCGTCTTTGTCAAAGAAATGGAGCCGACTCTGAGAAGAGCGGCCTCGAGCCTATGCGGACAATGCTCTGCAACTATGCGGAGGCAATTGGCCTTGGGAGTGACGGCCAAGCCATGGATGAGAATATCACCCCATCATATCCGAAATGTTCACTCTACAGTCAAGGACCAGAAACGAAAAGCACCAGCACCCGCCAACCGAGACTTTTCAACCAATGCGAATAAACAATCCGAGGCAGCAGCATCTGCAGCGAACAAGTCTTCACCGTCGTCGTTACGCCTTAGTCAAGATGACCTCTTTCATCCATTTTCTAAATCACCTGTTCCCGAGTTTCGACAACGAGCTGCTTTTATGCGACAGCACGCCTACTGCCCCCACCCCGATCACCAGCAGACGAAGCTTCCAACAATTGCCCCGAAACCCGAGGATGCTGAACCTGCGAACGGCACTCAGCCGCCAGAGCATGTGAACTTTGAGTGTCCGGACTGCGGTTTGCCAGTCTACTGCTGTGAGGAACATTGGATGGACGATTACGAGAAGCACCTCGAAGTCTGCGATACCCTACGACAGATCAACGAAGATGATCACGACTTACGATCCGGCCGGGTGTTCGAGGAAGGCAACCTCCCTGATCTTCAAATGGAGCATGCGGCTATTAACATGACAAACTGGGATACCTTTATGTACACCAGAGAGTTTGACGCCGTCAATTCTGATCGCCAAATGAGACAAATCACTCGTCTTCTGACATACCCAGTTACCATTGGCAGTGTTCTCCATGAGCTTAGCCCGTACAGTATTAAGGCAGGAGAGCGAATGACTACGGAAGGCTTGAAGAGTTTCAGCGGTTAGTTCGAATGACTGACCAGAAGGAAGATTCACGACTAATTTATGGTAACAGCGTTGCGATATAACCTACACCCTCCCAAGTCTGGTCGAGGAACCGGTGTTGGCGAGCTGAAGCCCGAGGCCCCTGCTGTGAGAATCTTTATCCTGGGGGCCCGCGCTGAGTCTTCGCTTCCCAGACCTGCTTGGGTTCAGTTGGCTCACATGTTCCCCGAAGCCCGACTTCACCTCATCTTTGTGGGGCCTGAAAGTATGGCCAACCGTGATGATGAGTTCCCATTACCAGAGCGCACCCCCTCAAACCCCTTCGGGGCCGTTGTTGAGGATCGTGTCTGGTACAAGATGAAGATCAGCACAATCGTGGATTATTACCATACGATCCATCAGACGCAGCACTTTGCGCCATATGATCCCTATTTTGACTGCTTTGTGCTGTTCCATCCCGGCCTGGGTCACCCTGCCAGCAGCCACGAATGGGAGGAGACTCTACCTCTTCTTCTAGAGACCAAGGTTCCTATCATCAGCACAGGTTATACTCAATTTGATATGGAGCGCGATGTTGAGTGGGTGAACAAGAAGTCAAAGGGGGAGTTTGACATTCTGTTGCAGCCTGGCGAGAATATTTTCAGGAGTCTCAGATGGGATCTGAACGATATGGACCCTCAGGATGTCAGTTGTGGTAACTGGGGCGTATGGGCATTCCGTGGAAAGAGGTATGTTGTTTTCAACAATTGCATATGACGGCTTGAGCTAACATTGTCATTACAGATATGAGACGGCCACCAGAGACACTTAAAGAAGTGTAGGGTGAAGAAGAACAAAATGAGAGATTTCTCTTGTACCATAATGTACAGATTTTGTAGCATAGCTGTGTATATGGATAGATCATCACCGCAAGCGTCACATCCTCTAAATTTTGTGAGAAATCATGGTAGCAGAAATAGAACGTCTCTCGAACCAGTTGTTGAACGTTTCCGTATCCGACTCTAGCTTGGAGCTTGGAAACTAGGCGCATTCTAAAATATACAATAGTACTGTGGCTTGAACTGTAGACAGATCTGGAATGCTTTTTTGTCTTTGAGTTAGTGTTGGGCTGTACTCGGAAGGTGCAGGGCATGGTATTTCATGCATGCAGTCCCCCCCCGCGCCTGCAGTGCACGGTTCAGGCGGCGGGCCAACCCGTGCTATGCAGGAAGGAGCTTAACATGCGGCCTCCCCTGCGACCTGTCGTTAACTTGACTTCATCCTCAAGCACATAATTGAACTCCACGTAAACTCATCATAATATTTCCTCACCTCATCCTGCCTCCGTGACTGGGTCATGGTAACGGAAACTCGCCGACCACTCCGGCCATGACAGCCACTCCATCTGTGGCCCCGGCCCCACGCCCTAAGTCGGTGACCTTTGATACTGAACCGCCATCCTCTACCGCTGCTACTACTGCTACTATCACCTCTCCTTCGCGCCGTCCGACGCGGTCTAATACAGCCGATCCCTTGTCCGACCGAGCGACTTCTCTTCTAATACGCCGGACGTTATGCTCTCCTCAGCTCGGTGACAAGAGTCGCGATGCGCAAGTGCCCATTGACGAACTGCTTCCGCCTTTGACTAGTCGCAATGATGTTGACCTTCAGCTATATGCAATTCTCGCTATTGTGCTAAGAGAGTTTGTTCAAAGCTGGTATAATAAAATCACTACAGACGAGAACTTTGTCGCAGAAGTCCTGCACATCATCGCTCACTGTTCGCGAGCACTAGAGCAGCGCTTTCGCAAGGTTGATCTTGAAACTTTGGTTTTGGACGAGATACCTGACTTGCTGGACAAGCATATCACTTGTAAGGATATTACGTATTTTCAAATCGCCTTTATCTGACGACAATCAGCATACCGAATCTCTCACAGCACCACCACGAGGCCCCCTGTGGAGGTAGATCCCCGAGAGGCATACCACGCCTTATGCCCTCTTCCGCACCTAGCACCAGTACCTCACTCCGACAAACCGGGCACAGTCTCCGATCAAAGTGGGAACGAAGCGTTATATCGCCAATTGTTAGTCCAAGGCATCCTCGCCATTCTCTTGCCCACGGAAGACCTCGAGAACCCATGTCTTACGAGTCTCGTTGAGCAAATCTTATCCGAACTTATAATTGGCAACATCATAGCCAATAAAGCCTCGCAACCGTGGATGTTATACGAGGGCATCTGCATTACAGCTAGGGTTTTGCGAGAGAAGAAGGATCAAGGGCCAGCGACCGTAGGAACCCAGTCAGAAACCTCTGAACCAAAGCTTGAGGTCAAGGGCCGTCGCGCTTGGTCTGTGAGATCTTCTGTGAGGTCCATGTTTCTCGGCGTTATCCAACTTGGAATGCTAGTAGTTGCTTCACTCCGATTCATCACTATTGCCCTGGTCATGGCTTCATCCCTTCCTGCTAGAACTACGCCCATAGACGAAAAGGAAGCATTGCTGGGTCACGATAAGCCCTCCAGCGTCTCATCGAGCCCTGTTTCATCCGACTACATCAAGGCGCCCATCCTATCATGCCGAGTATGGACATGTCTTGGAAATTTGCTAGAGCTGAGCCTGCGTATGCCTTGGCTTGATGGACTTTTGTCACTCTTACAATACGGCGCAGTCAATGGACCTGGGCAAATCGCTGGGCACGATGGCCCTGTTGACAGGTAAGATATGAGCGTTTCTTTCACTTCTTCACACCTACATCGTCACCAGACGTTTTCACCTCGCATGAGTTCATGGTCACTGGACCTCCTGATGCTCCAGTGAGCTTTCAGAAACAAATTTCTTCAACGGCACGGCATGACAAGTCGACCCGCCTAGTCTCGGAAGCGGGTCATGCCGTCTCTGCCTTTTGTTGGTTGTTGGACGAGAAGCCGTTGTCAACGCACGCCCTTGCAACACCTACTTAACTGCAACACGAGGCGCGATGAGAACAATCGTACCAAGGTAATGGCATTTTATTCGTTTTCTCGTGGCTCGATCATGATTGAAATGGGCCCTGAGAGTTAAAAGCTCAGCCAATCGAAAGGCATAACGCTGCTCTTGACATCCGATTGCTCGACATGGTCTCCGAGCTAGGCCTTTTCGTCCAGCAGAATGTCAAGATTACGCGCCCAGCCCATGTCAGCTTCTCCAAGGGGACCACCCGCTCCAACATGCATCGATGAGTTTGGATTGACTATCGCCCCGTGCCGCACCACCCGCCTGCGACAATCATTTTCCCAGACGTTATACTGGCTTTTTGAAGAGGGCAAAAGTCACAGTCATGGTTTCCACACCCCATTAAATCCTTCAATTTTCGGGTCGCGGCTTGGTCTGACTGGTCGGCTTCAACTCTTCCCAAAGAATCAACATGCCGGAAGCCATCGAATTCTTTGCAACCTCTATGCAGGACTGTTACACGATTCTTGACTCGGCTTTGAGGGGTGAAGGCAGAACTGTCTGATGAGACGGTAGTACCCACACACAGCCTCGGCCTCATTGTCTGTATGCCTGTTGTGTAATCTCACATCTCTTGCTGCATGAGATACACGGCCGAGGAAATGTGCCTCCGCGTTTCCCCGCACCTGGCAAGCCTTGTCTTGTCTGCCGCTCCCTAGGCCCTGATTTGATCCGTTTCATTCATCCATGGGCGGATCAGCATAGAGGCACCGCCCTATGAGCCAGTTCCGAGTGCATTGTCACCCAATAAGCTGTCAGCAGCCTCGTCTCGCCTTGTGCTTTGCTTCTCAACCTCACATTGCATTGCATCCCATCGGCTAGACCGACAATTAACGTGCCCCTTGCTGCATATAATGTTTCCGATCATTCAACCCCACGCGCTGCACAATCTCACGCAAAGTCAAGTTAATATGTGCTAATTTATGTTTGTCTTTCACACAGGCTCCTCTCGCATCATATCAATTCTCTCTTCTCTCCCTCAAATCTGCCCCCTCTTCTGCGCACCCTGCGCGGCGTTCTCTTCCCCAATAATGCCCCCGGTAAAGCATCCCTTTTCCCACCATCTTCCGAAGCCGAGCTCCACGCCCTGCGTCGCAGAGCCGCTAAGTCGCTTTGGGAGTTGCTACCGAAGGGTGTGGGAAGACTGTATTTTGGCGGTCGCTTGTGGCGGCGAGGCACGAAGGCCGAGGACGATTCGTCGGATGACGAAGATCTTGTGGATGAGATGGAGCGCCTTCTCCTGGTCCTGGATGACGAGTACTGCAATAAGCATCTCATGTACAGCATTCTTGAATTGGTACTTGCCAGATTGATGCCTGAGCTTACCGAGAAAGGCGTGACGGAGTTATGGGAGGAAAGACTTGGCTGAGAAGATAGATACAGTAGATCTGTAGACGCTCTTTTAGATTGATGATACCCCTTTGTTAATACACCAATATACACTAATGTTTGATCACAAAGAGCCACTCGCCGCGAGATAGGAATAAATTATTCAAGAGCAAGGACATTCCTAAATGCACAAGTGCCGCCCATTCAACTAAAGAAGGACGTCCTTGTCTGCCAGACGTTTGACTATCTCAGTAACCCCTAAGCAGGCTGTGGGCCTGATCCAGCTATCTTCTCGACACAATTAGCCAAAATGGCCTCTTTTCCTTTCTCCCTCTGAAAAATAGCGACATCGACGATGTGCTCCATAAGCCATGCACCACTTCGTTTCATGTACCGTACCATGCCATGCCATGCCATGCCGTGCCGTGCCTCGCAGCAGATACCCTCTCGTCTTTGAACAGAAAAGCAGACAAGAAATGATGAGAATATAAAGCAAAAGAGCGTGTGCGCAGATAATTATTCCCTCCGCATCGATGCCATATATGCAGTAAAAGAAAATGAATGATATGCATATAAATAAAGAACATGCTCAGAAACGAAAAGAAAGAAAAAAACAGACATTGACAAAGCGGGGTGCAGCGTTACCCCTGAACTGTTGTTGAGAGCCTCGCTCCATTGTGCACCGTGTCTCTGTCATTTGTACTTCGGCCGTCATATCTTCCGCCTCTTTCTAATCCTTTGTCTCTCCTTCATGCCTCACTCCACAGTTGAGCGGTTCTGGGTCAAAGATTCGTGTGGACGACTTTTGTATGTAAATGTTCGGGTTCGCGTGAGCGGGAGATTCAAATCTTTGAGGATGGTATGGGTATAAGAAATTGTTCGTTCCTGCAGGATAAGTTTTTGTGTTTTAAAGTGTTTTTTCTGGTAGATAGCCGAGAATTGGTTGGAGACTCCACGTTGGACCTACAAGTCCGGTTTGCGATAAATGCCGCGATATACAAATGCTAAGGGAGAAGACTGTTGCGTGATCAGGACAGAGACCTATAATGGTCTTGGTCAAGTCACTCCCCCCTGAAGCAGTATCGACATTTAAATTCGAGAGCAAGTTCAAGTTATAAAACATAAACAAGAGAAAGGAAGAAACGTTGATTTCCGCGTCGTTGTTCAGGCTGGTTCCATCTTGGCCGATAGAATAACAGGTGCTTCAACGTCGCCTTCAGGGATACGAGAGAGACCACCGATTGATGGTCGACCTTGGTGGATCTTGAGCTTCTTGGTCAACTGGACTATAGACATGTAGTCGCTCGAGTCAAAAGTGCCAGCTGTTTGGATGTAATTGAGCAGTGTCTGCGCCGCTCGGCGAGCATCCTCCTGGGACGGCGACACTGGAGACGAGTCGACTGGAGTCGAGGAGGTAGCACTTGTTGCTGCAGCAGAGCGATTTATACTCGAGTTGCTACTACTGCGGCGTAGCATTGGGGGTGGTGAGTTGACGTTGGTGTCGATGCTGAATGGCGCTTGTAATTCGTGCTGGGGTGACTCCAATGCTGAAGATGGCGCAGTCGACGATGGGGGATACCGAGGAGTCATTGGCTCCGCTGAAGATGAGACTTGGTTTACATAGTCAATATTAAGGGATGGAAATGTGTTACTTCTCTTCTCCCTATGTTGGAAATCCATAGGAAAGCCTCCCACATTGGGGTCAGGAGAGAAAGTGAATGTTCCTGTAGGACTCATTGTACCAGTCGAGAATGAAGATGCGGCGTTGTCCCTGAAGTCACTAGAGAGTGATGTCGTTGACTGGGATTCTGGATGTTTGTAGCCAAAGTCAAAGTCGATGCCATCGACATGGGCCTCTTCGTCGCTTCTGCTTCCGGAAAGAGGCGAGAGCTGTCCTGTTGGTGAGGCGGGTGATAAATCGCTGGGCTTCGTGGCAAGTGTCGATAGTCTTGCACTGTCTGGTATATTGGCTTCGGAAGCCCTCCGCATCAATTTGCCTGCACCAATACCATGCTTTTGCTTAAACTTTTGCAGCCAGCTGCTGTTCAGGTTGTTCAGGACACTCTCTTGGTTCCCACTCGCATGCGCAAATAGTCTTGCTTGTTCCATAATTTCTTCGTCGCTAACCTGGAATCCTCGTTGCTGCTGTCTCCTGACATAGTTGCTGAGTGTTCGATCGAAATCGGGATGCTTGCCCTTTCCACGCTTCACGGCAGCACTTTCTGGCTCTTGGTCTCGTTTCAAGTACTGGTCCTTGTGTCTTAGAACCTTTGATACCGTGCTGTTATATTTTTGTTAGATTCCAACAGCGAAGTGTAACTTGGTATCCAACGCCTACCTTCTCTCAACGCCGAATCGGGCTCCAATATCGGCTTGTCGTGTACCAGGGTTGTCCTCGTGAAACTGACACATAGCTCTCTTTTGCTCCGTAGTCAGAGTTTTCCTTGACTTTTCGTGCTGGGTCGGTAATCTGGGGGCTTCTACAGGCGCAGCGGTGGTGGCAGGCGCCATTGATACCGGCGGTGCGGGATAGCTCTGTGGAGGAGCTGGGTTCGTCAACTGGCTCGGCCATGTCTGATTTGTGTTTAGCAGGGGAAGTTGTTGATGTGCCATTGGGCTTGGTGCGGGTTGTATCATTTGATGGGTTTGCGGTGGTGGTGGCGGCATTCGGTTTATTGATTCTGATGGTAGTCCGTGAACTCCAAAAGCACCAAAGGATGGGTACTCCGTTAATGGGCTGGCACTGTATGGGCTCTGGCTGTATGGGCTCATACTCGTCCAAACATCGCCCCCATATCCGTTGCTTTGGGCCATGGTGTTGTCCTGTCCCATGGTGGACGTCCCATTGACGTGATTCATCGTTGCGTTTTGTCCAGCTGATACTGGATCAAGTATAGAAAACGATGAAAATAGCTAAATGGTTGCCAAAGCCAGAAGAGCGTCGTCCACAGTAGCTGTTCAGGACTGGACGTAGAACAGTGATGTGACCAGGCCGGGTTCCGGGGAACTGGAAACGAAGATAGAGGAAACAGGAGATCTAGTGTGATGGTCCTCACGTTTGACATCGATTGATGTTTAGATGCATCGTCCTGTCCGAATTGGTTCCTGAATGTGCAAATAAAAGGCAATCCACGTTTGTCGTCGATCTCCCAAGTTCCAGCCCACTGCACTTTGTGCCTCAGTAGATGATGTTGGGTGTCTTGGAGCAAACCTTTACACGATCCAACATCAGCACACAAGTAACCTAACCACTGAATGCTGCAACGAGTCTGCCCTCGATGGTAGGTCAGTGGTATCTAGAACCGTTTAGGCCGCAGAAAAGTTGACCTTTGGATCTCGAAGCAGTTCTGTCTGTTTGTGAACCTCTTTTGATGGGTGGAAACAACTTGTCTTTCAACACGCAAGCTCACTAAAGTGAGACAGGGCGGGAAGTTTGTTCTACTTGCTTTTTCTTGCTGAGCTCGTGGAAATTGCGGAGACAATAACGCCGTCTCAGGATAGACCCGGCAGGGTAATGTACAAAGCAAGACAATAACGGACTGTGTCGGTGGAGGGTGGGCGGGCGGATGAGGAAAGCCACAGGGGCGGTAA
Source organism: Fusarium aywerte (assembly GCA_013186375.1). Classification (NCBI taxonomy): domain Eukaryota; kingdom Fungi; phylum Ascomycota; class Sordariomycetes; order Hypocreales; family Nectriaceae; genus Fusarium; species Fusarium aywerte. Next base: position 310 of record JABCQV010000371.1, on the reverse strand, counting down.
AACAGTAATGATGTCTAAAAACGACCGCCAGTAGCTTGATCCGGACGGTAACGTCAAGACAAAGTTTCGATGGTGGACCGCAGACTTGAGGCGAACGTTCCAACACGAGGCCAGACCGTTGAGGAGTATATCGTTTTTAAGATGTGCAATGCAGTGTAGTGTAGTGTAGTGCAAACAAGCGAGACCTAAAGCCATACGCATTGCTACATATGTAAAGATGAGACTCTAGAGGTTGAGCTCCATATACATATGCAGAATGCACGAGGAATACCTCTGTACCGGCGAGGGTGTGGGGGGTTCCCTTCATAAG